>VKKT01000488.1:110107-132006 GCA_008038995.1 Haliotis laevigata | reverse complement strand
TAAGTTTTTCCAGTACTTCTGTATTGAAAAAATAAGCAGTACGTACTCCTGATGTTGAAAAAATATCTGGAGCCCTGCAGAACATGTTGAAAACCTAAATTTCATACAGGACTATAACATAATGAGGCTGAGCCAAAGGGAATATATTATGGTTCAGGGGCTGTGACAGACTGTTTTCGAGTGTAATTAACTAATTAGGAAATTATACAGTTCAAAGATATTAATAGAATTTGACTTATTATATTGTCAGTAATAAGAGAACAAGCCATGTAACATATGGGCTATAGATAAAACAGAATATTCAACCAAATCTATGAATATATCATGAAATGTCACGTTATCTCCCCAATATCACAAAATGTAGTTACATTGGCATTTGGACTGATTTATTGCCTCCCACTCACGACAGCTATGACGACAGCTCATGCGAGTAATAACATTTTTTCCCAAAAATATTGATACAAAACTAAGGTAATAAGCATGTAGCATGTAGCAGTATTATATATAATGACTGATTTCTGCTTTTAGAAGTAATTATTATTTGGATACAACTCACAAGAACGATAGATGAATATTGTTGTATGAAAGGAATGGATGTTCTGTAACTTTTTTTAGTTGTTTGTTTCGTCTTGATCATGTCTTCAGGCACTTTGGGGATAATATCTATTCAAGAAATATAGTTGAGAAATATGATTCGTTAAATGTGTAGAAGGGAATGGAAATAATATCATACATGGTCATATGGCATTGCTTCTTTACGCTAGTTAGGCCTACCCTACTCATGACAACAGTTTAAAACTGTGACGAATAGGGTATTAGTGTAGTGACTGTTTCCCTTCCTTATTCATAGAGACCAACAGACAGACAGATATTGTATTAAAGTCTCCCATCTGCATTTGATATATAAAATATATGCATACATTCTAAAAGAATTGAGCCATTCCATTGTGAATTAGGATTATTTTGCATAAACTAAACTTTTTACAAAGTATGTTAGATAGAAACTATCAACAATTACATTAAAATATATGTAACCATATACAAACTGGGAGCACTTTTGTTTCAGACGTTATGTCAGGTTGGACTGTTGCACTCACTGTATGCTAATGTCTACAGTGTTAACTGTATGTTCTGATGATAGCATCTCTTGTGTTTTAACAGTTAGTCAAGGTGGAGTTCGAGTGACAGAGCGGAAATGTACAGATGTATAAAATCTACGGATTACATTGTTTAGTTTCGATTCTCCTTTTGCATCTCTGTATGTTGTCATGGAAGCTCAATATGGGATGGTCCTGCCCGTCATATGCAGGACATGGAATCTTCATGTGTAAAAGTTCATGTGTAAGTGTCCAGGCTGTTCAGGGAGACCATACAACATTTATCTGAAGCTATGCTGACAATTACATTGTGTAAATGCCAGCTTACCAGACATCCTGTTTTGCTGAATTACCTTACTGCACACAAATGTGCTACATTTCCTGTTTGCGGAATAATTTGAATGCCGAAATTTGAATCTATCAGTTAATTATCTAGACAAGAGCAAAGGATGACATTCAGACCCATGTCTGCAGCTAATGTCAGTAAGAGTTCCCAAAGTGATATAAAACCTTTTACCATTTGTGTTAATACTGTACTAACTGATACCATGGCTTTGTGGAGGCATTTTGTGCTACACCGAAGACGGGACCAATAAAGAGTAACAGGCATTATGGGTAGCCTAAAAAATCCCAGTTTTGCAAAAATAACAATTCTGCCATTGGTTTCATATTCTAACTATACACCTGCCTCTGTTCATCTAACAGCATCAGCTGATGTGATTGACAAGTATTAAAAGTAGTGGAATGATTTATGTAGATGACTCTCTCAGTAGTCTTTGTAATGTAGATCAGAGTGATCGGCCATGTTGTTTATCTGGCTTTACAGACAAGATTATTACAGTTGGTGATAATAGCTGTTTATTCAATGAGATAAACAGGTCTCTTTCAATTAAATTGAAAACATCTGTTACATATTGTCCCAGGGTGTGAACAGGGCTTGAAAAGGCCTTTGATTTTGTCTTTATGGAAAAGGCCTTTTATTGGTATTAGCCATGAGAAGGCGTTGAAAATAAACATAATATGAAAAATATCTTTAATTACACCTCAACAAAATATCAGTATTTTTACTAATCATATATGAAATACAAATATGCTTGTGAACATCCTCCAACATATGGAGTAATGCTGTGGGATATGAAGATATATTAACATTGTTGCTGATTTTGCATGATGAGTTTGTATGATGATTGTTTGAACTCCTAGTGCTACCAAATCAATGTGACTGCAAGCCAGGCTGGTGTAAGTTCTGCAAGCCTATGTTTGCTGTTAAGTGTTATAATGATGTTTTTATCAAAATCAACTGATACGTTAAAGGCACAATGTCACACATTTTCGACAATATTTTGGCCTATATTTTATGTATTGGGGGCACATGCACTCACTTTAGCTTCCTATTGATGCAATTAAAGCCTTATTATCCCTTAAGACTTGCCTGAAATTGATAATTGAAACTTTGAGGCGACCAGCTTCCAAACAGATAACAATTGCATTATATGGAATGTAAACGATTGCTCCATACATCGAAAACTGTCGCACTCGGTGTTGTCAATCACAAGTTGCATTATAGGAGTGTTCCATGGGACATAACTCTATTGGGTTCGCTTGAAATAATGTTTGGCCGGTAGAGGGCGCGAGAGTCGACTTAATGCAATGTTGCATTAATTCAATGGAAATTTTTAATTTAATATTGTAATCTAAATACATAAGCTTTTTTAAAAAATAAATTATATGGTAGCTTCGCTGAGGGCTGATTGTTAGTATTATTGAAAGAAATGTATTATGTATTTTTAGAGAAATGTGGTGTGACATTGTGCCTTTAATATTGTCTATACCTAGTATAGACTTCTTCTCATTGAAGTCGACTGGGCATAAGGGACAAATGGATAGGATGGTGACTTGGCTGATGGTGAACCTCAATGGGTAGATCCTCTTGATATTGATCTGTGGATTGTGTGGTCCACATCTGGTTATTTGCATGCCACCAACATATATCAGAAATATTGCTGGAGGTGATGGGAAAGAACAAACAAACAGATAAAGTTACTAATTACACAGAGCAGGATATAAATAAGATCAGGCCTTTACATTAACTATGAACAGGATATGTCTTATTGGGAAGGGTTGTTGACCTTCACGTGATCATGATGGTGCTGCAAAATCAGCTCTCTTGTTCTGTTTCATGACAACCTCTCAGCAAATTTCCCTTGGTGGAGAATTTGATTTAAACCATCGCACCATTGACCCCTTAGGTGTGAGCTTCACAAATGGCCACAAATGAGTTAACATAAAAGTCGTCAGGTTGAGTCTGGTCAGGATTTGAGGATAACTCTCGGGACACACTCGACATATTCTGTCTGTAAATCCATTATCCACTGGGCAATGCTTGGTGGAGTTGTTCAGCCTGGAATTAGGAGATTCACTGGCAGGGAGGGAGCACTCATCATTGGCTCATTAAGATTGCAGGGAAATGTTAGCTTATCGGGTCTGGTTCTATTGTTATAGTTCAAAAATATGGTATAATCAGGATTGTCTTATAAAATGTGTATGAGTACCTTGTGTACAAGCAAATGACTTTGTACACATGGTCCATGCTGTTAGGAGGAACTATGATGTGTGTCATGCAAATTAGGTTACCATTTTAACATCTTGATAGGTTATTGGGCCACAGATGGCACAGTAGTCGAAGGAACCACAATTAGCTGTGCAGAGTTGCTGTTGCTTCCCATAGCCAGGTCAGAAGCTTATGTGAGTTTGAATCTCGGTTTCTAGGTTTGTCAGAACCATACATATGGGTTTTAGGGGGAATTGTGGAAGATATATGTCATGCATCTTAATTGGTTTTAGGGCCACAGATGGCTAGGGTGCTGCAGTTCTCTGTGCATAGTTGCTGCTGCTTCCCATGGCCAGAAGCTTATGTGGGTTCTAAACCTGGTTTCAGCACCATTCATTTGAGTTTTACCCAAAGTGGAAAATGACTAAGAGTAGCATCCTAACTTTGAGTTATGCTGACATATGGTGATATAACATGAATTCTGTTCAAAGTGGCATTAGTTCAACCCAGATGCACAGTGTTGTTGCCTGATATTGCCTCTGGTGAATGATAGTTATGTCCAATATGTCATTGTCCTTGCAGACTGCGCAGTAGAAGAAGAAAGGCCAGAAAGTATGGAATCATCACAACACCAGCATCTGACCTAGAGATGGCGCCACTTGGACAGGGGGATGATGACGATGATGACGAAGATATGACAGTGTTTGAAATGAATGGGAAGAGACTGAGATAGATTGGGTAATACTTCTATACATCTATGAACTGTGAATTCTTTATATGCCCAGGACAATTAATCTGCTTGTAAAATTTTGGCAACATACCTATGTCACATTCAAGGTGTTAAATGACTACAATTCTGAAGAAAAATGTGGAAATGTATAGTTTGAATTTTGTTGGTTTGTTTCATATGTGCATACATCAATTTCACATTTTCCATACTTTTTGTCTCTGCCTCATTCGGCATGTTGGTCTTAAAATTCATTTTCAAGAATTTTGGATTTGTCATGATTGAAGTGACTGTGAATTATGTATTTGGGATTAGCCACTAGGCCTTAAACAATCTCAAAATCAGACTTTCCGTCACTTTCCGTTATGTTGCCATTTAGGTGTGAGAATTACACACAGTATTTTATCAATTAATAGTTTTGGAAAAACTATTGTCTCAGAACTTTCTGAAGTAGCCAATTTGAAAGTTTTTAAATATGAAATACTCAGGTTTTCAAGAAATATGCTGTCAAGACCCATTGTTCATTACTGTGTATCAGCCATTTTATCTGTAGTGATGGAAGTGAGATGACTATCAGTCTCAGTAGTAGTATTCATTAATTATTCTATGTTTACAAGTGAAACGGATAGATATTGTAGTCAGTTGTGAGTAAGGTATTTTTGTATTGTTATGGTAATTATGAGAAAATTGTGAGAATGATGTGCGTCAGTTATATTAACATACAAATAACATTTACATGAAATAATGAACATAGTGCTCAGGTGAGTGTAACTCCCATACTTCAACATAGACTTACAACTGTTGTAGCACTGATGGTATAATGGGGCACTGCTTCATGTGGAGGAGGAAATCATTCTGACATTTGTTTCAGCAGCTGCATCTGTGGACTGATGCTGTGATGCTGCTGTGGATGTGCATGACGATGAGGAGACTCAGTCTTAATGGTTGGTGGACAAGCTCACCAATACAGGAAGTGGATGAGCGGTATCATCTTGGCTGTCTCGGGCATTGAACATTATGCATTCTACCATCACTATTGTTCATCGTGTTTGAAATGTGTGAATTTGGGATTTAAAGAGGCACTCTCAGTTCCATAGGTTGTCAACAAATGTTTTCAAGACGTGCATATTGAACATTTGGATATGCCCTACTGTGTCTGGTGCTCAGAGGCGATACAACTTTGTACGACTGATGTCTGTATTGGATTATGAAAACAGGTGTCTGTTATGTCGTAAGGGTGCAAAATCAGATTGCAAAGATTGTTTTCTGTCTCAGATCTATTTGATTCCGAGTTATAAATTTCATACCCTCTACAAAGATATCATGCAGTAGAGCAGTATTTGCTGTTGACAAAAAATAGATTAATTGAAAATGCATCAGTACTCAGCATAAGGGACCTCTGCTTCAATATCTGTTTCAATTCATATAGATACGTAAACCGAGACCATAGTTTCACAGAGGTTCGGTATTTGAATCAAACATGCTTTGATGTCATGAAACAATATGGAAAACCAAATATGATTGTGTAGCCTTAACTCTCTTCCTGAAGTTGGCTCTGCTTGTGCCTCTTTAGGTTACTGTGAGAACTGAAATGTAGTGAAAAGCTTCAGCAAAAAACATGTTATGACTATATATAGATGCTAGTACTAGAATTATCTGGTACATATATTATCAAGATATAGATTTACATGTCAGAAGTCATAAAGAAATCAATATTATGTACATTTCTATTTAATATGATTTGTTTGATATTGAAGTTGTTTTGTTCTATAATTCAAGAAATTGATGATGAAATGAAGCTTACATCTGTATTCAGTGAAAACCAGTTACTCTGGACAATGTTACCAGCAAAATCATCCAGATAATCAAATATCCGGATTACCCAATCATGGTCTTGAGTAATGTCCATTTAAATACGTATTGCACTAAATCATTCTTCCATATGCAGAGATTTTCATACTAACAAGGTCCAGATTAGTGAGTGGCCACTGTACATGCCAGTTGTTTGCTTGTTGAGTATGTGTGGTGGTGATGCAGTGTGATGGTCAGCTTGAAGTAGTTGTAGGGAAGCAGTATCATGGTATTACTGGGTCATACAGTAATATGACAATGTGTCACTCTTCATTACTGATGGATGGAGAAGAACGATGACATATGTCACCCCAGGCCTTCCTCTTGTAATCACTTTACAACTAAATTGACATCATCACCAATCCTTTTTCCACAATAATTGTGTTTACCCACGTTTTCCTGTGACCTTGGCTATTCCAGAGCAGGGTTTCCAATCTGTTTATTTTCCAGAACATTGACCTCTTGTGTACCGAAGTACTTCCAAACATGTACCAAACTAGATCCCTTGTATGTTAATGGGATCGTTTTTCTTATACTCATTATTAGTTTTTGGAATAGTAGTATCCAGGAGTCCCAAACTAGCCAGCAGCTTTGGTACATGGTAGCCTGCCTGGTAATAACTTTCCCTGATAGCTGGAACAAGAAGTTCATCTGTCATGGAAGTTGGAGTGTACAAGAAACAGGATCTTATGGTCAGACTGTCTGACTTAAGGGATGGATGTCATTGTACATGTACATGTTCTTGATGTCCGTCTCTAAATTGTATGGTACAGGCTGGCCCAGGCTGTGTTATTTACAGAACACTGTCATATACCTGAAATACTGGTGAGTGGGTGTTAAACAAAAAACTAGATCCATCATATTCATCATATGTGATTCATAGTCACATTTATTTAATTTTAGAAGAGGGCCTGGAGAGATGAAATCTCTATTGTGGAAAACATTTCTGAAGTACATATGTATTTCTTTGTGACTTCCCTGAATACTGTCTTGTGTTCATCGTTTCCTTCTGCCAACAGTGTTTAACAAAGATGGCCTCCCTCATCCATATACTCATCATGATAACGGATGTGGAATTATGTGTGGTGTAAATTATATAGTGATTAAATTTGTAATATTGGTTTCATTATCTTACTAACCTTGATTTTTAAATATTTGATCTTCTGTTATAGTTAGTATTTATTCAAGTTGAATATTCTTTTCTTCTTGATTGATCATATATGTTTACATTTTGCTCATTAAAATACCTTATAGATTTATTATCAACTTGTGATAAAAATGTCATATATATATTCAGTTGCATTGCGTAACTTATGTTGATTGATTGAGTTAATTTGTTGTAGGGTAATTACTAATACTGTTTATATTGTTCTGGATTTCATAACTATATGTAGTGTTTGGTATTTTTAACAGAGCTGTTCTATTTGCTTTTTGACTGAGACACTTGAATCTCATTCAAAAGAGCAAAAATATTTTCTGTAATGGGAAAAAGTAGTCTAAAGCGTAGAGATGGTATCACAAATTTGTTTTAGATTGAATATTTGAGAAAAAAAAGATTGTAAATATCCCTATATTTTTTTCATACCTGTAATACAAGTGTCTATTTTTGCTCAAAACATTCCATGCAGGTATCTGCTGTATTGTGATGTCAGTAGTACTATTGCACCTAGATCAGATACATAGCTCACTGCTGTAGCTGTTGTCCCAACAACTGTGGTCTTCCTGTTCCCAGATGCTGTAAATTGGCAGGTAGTGATGTAAGATGTTAGGTTTGTTGTTTAGTAAACTTGATATTTTCTGTGTACCGGTAAATTACACTTTGCTTGTAACTGACTTGCATTGTAAGCTCTAAATGAGGAATATCTTTTCAGGGACATGACATGAAGTGTGTATTTTTTAATGGGTAAAGTGTGATTTAGTTTAAAATGAGGAGATTTGTTTCTATTTGAGGGCCTAAACTTTAACGATGTTTTTTTGTGAAAAAAATGTTTGTTAATTTGGTATTTTTTGTTTGCTTGGTAACCAGCAGTATGTGGCGAAACAGTTGAATGTAGCAAGGGAGACAACTGCAACTAAAATTCCAAATATGCTTGTTTCATGTATAAACAAATATATTCATGCTCAGCATTTATTGTTAGTCAGATTAACTTCAAAATCCTACATAGTCCTCTTGTTAAGCCAACAGCTTATCAACCTTCTTAGTACTTGTCAATCGTCAGTGTAACATGACTGTTCTTTTTCAATTTCAGAATTGGTGGAAATAGGTTATGATAAGAATGGCTTCTAAGGTTATAATAATAATAATAATAATAATAATAANATCAATTAATAGTTTTGGAAAAACTATTGTCTCAGAACTTTCTGAAGTAGCCAATTTGAAAGTTTTTAAATATGAAATACTCAGGTTTTCAAGAAATATGCTGTCAAGACCCATTGTTCATTACTGTGTATCAGCCATTTTATCTGTAGTGATGGAAGTGAGATGACTATCAGTCTCAGTAGTAGTATTCATTAATTATTCTATGTTTACAAGTGAAACGGATAGATATTGTAGTCAGTTGTGAGTAAGGTATTTTTGTATTGTTATGGTAATTATGAGAAAATTGTGAGAATGATGTGCGTCAGTTATATTAACATACAAATAACATTTACATGAAATAATGAACATAGTGCTCAGGTGAGTGTAACTCCCATACTTCAACATAGACTTACAACTGTTGTAGCACTGATGGTATAATGGGGCACTGCTTCATGTGGAGGAGGAAATCATTCTGACATTTGTTTCAGCAGCTGCATCTGTGGACTGATGCTGTGATGCTGCTGTGGATGTGCATGACGATGAGGAGACTCAGTCTTAATGGTTGGTGGACAAGCTCACCAATACAGGAAGTGGATGAGCGGTATCATCTTGGCTGTCTCGGGCATTGAACATTATGCATTCTACCATCACTATTGTTCATCGTGTTTGAAATGTGTGAATTTGGGATTTAAAGAGGCACTCTCAGTTCCATAGGTTGTCAACAAATGTTTTCAAGACGTGCATATTGAACATTTGGATATGCCCTACTGTGTCTGGTGCTCAGAGGCGATACAACTTTGTACGACTGATGTCTGTATTGGATTATGAAAACAGGTGTCTGTTATGTCGTAAGGGTGCAAAATCAGATTGCAAAGATTGTTTTCTGTCTCAGATCTATTTGATTCCGAGTTATAAATTTCATACCCTCTACAAAGATATCATGCAGTAGAGCAGTATTTGCTGTTGACAAAAAATAGATTAATTGAAAATGCATCAGTACTCAGCATAAGGGACCTCTGCTTCAATATCTGTTTCAATTCATATAGATACGTAAACCGAGACCATAGTTTCACAGAGGTTCGGTATTTGAATCAAACATGCTTTGATGTCATGAAACAATATGGAAAACCAAATATGATTGTGTAGCCTTAACTCTCTTCCTGAAGTTGGCTCTGCTTGTGCCTCTTTAGGTTACTGTGAGAACTGAAATGTAGTGAAAAGCTTCAGCAAAAAACATGTTATGACTATATATAGATGCTAGTACTAGAATTATCTGGTACATATATTATCAAGATATAGATTTACATGTCAGAAGTCATAAAGAAATCAATATTATGTACATTTCTATTTAATATGATTTGTTTGATATTGAAGTTGTTTTGTTCTATAATTCAAGAAATTGATGATGAAATGAAGCTTACATCTGTATTCAGTGAAAACCAGTTACTCTGGACAATGTTACCAGCAAAATCATCCAGATAATCAAATATCCGGATTACCCAATCATGGTCTTGAGTAATGTCCATTTAAATACGTATTGCACTAAATCATTCTTCCATATGCAGAGATTTTCATACTAACAAGGTCCAGATTAGTGAGTGGCCACTGTACATGCCAGTTGTTTGCTTGTTGAGTATGTGTGGTGGTGATGCAGTGTGATGGTCAGCTTGAAGTAGTTGTAGGGAAGCAGTATCATGGTATTACTGGGTCATACAGTAATATGACAATGTGTCACTCTTCATTACTGATGGATGGAGAAGAACGATGACATATGTCACCCCAGGCCTTCCTCTTGTAATCACTTTACAACTAAATTGACATCATCACCAATCCTTTTTCCACAATAATTGTGTTTACCCACGTTTTCCTGTGACCTTGGCTATTCCAGAGCAGGGTTTCCAATCTGTTTATTTTCCAGAACATTGACCTCTTGTGTACCGAAGTACTTCCAAACATGTACCAAACTAGATCCCTTGTATGTTAATGGGATCGTTTTTCTTATACTCATTATTAGTTTTTGGAATAGTAGTATCCAGGAGTCCCAAACTAGCCAGCAGCTTTGGTACATGGTAGCCTGCCTGGTAATAACTTTCCCTGATAGCTGGAACAAGAAGTTCATCTGTCATGGAAGTTGGAGTGTACAAGAAACAGGATCTTATGGTCAGACTGTCTGACTTAAGGGATGGATGTCATTGTACATGTACATGTTCTTGATGTCCGTCTCTAAATTGTATGGTACAGGCTGGCCCAGGCTGTGTTATTTACAGAACACTGTCATATACCTGAAATACTGGTGAGTGGGTGTTAAACAAAAAACTAGATCCATCATATTCATCATATGTGATTCATAGTCACATTTATTTAATTTTAGAAGAGGGCCTGGAGAGATGAAATCTCTATTGTGGAAAACATTTCTGAAGTACATATGTATTTCTTTGTGACTTCCCTGAATACTGTCTTGTGTTCATCGTTTCCTTCTGCCAACAGTGTTTAACAAAGATGGCCTCCCTCATCCATATACTCATCATGATAACGGATGTGGAATTATGTGTGGTGTAAATTATATAGTGATTAAATTTGTAATATTGGTTTCATTATCTTACTAACCTTGATTTTTAAATATTTGATCTTCTGTTATAGTTAGTATTTATTCAAGTTGAATATTCTTTTCTTCTTGATTGATCATATATGTTTACATTTTGCTCATTAAAATACCTTATAGATTTATTATCAACTTGTGATAAAAATGTCATATATATATTCAGTTGCATTGCGTAACTTATGTTGATTGATTGAGTTAATTTGTTGTAGGGTAATTACTAATACTGTTTATATTGTTCTGGATTTCATAACTATATGTAGTGTTTGGTATTTTTAACAGAGCTGTTCTATTTGCTTTTTGACTGAGACACTTGAATCTCATTCAAAAGAGCAAAAATATTTTCTGTAATGGGAAAAAGTAGTCTAAAGCGTAGAGATGGTATCACAAATTTGTTTTAGATTGAATATTTGAGAAAAAAAAGATTGTAAATATCCCTATATTTTTTTCATACCTGTAATACAAGTGTCTATTTTTGCTCAAAACATTCCATGCAGGTATCTGCTGTATTGTGATGTCAGTAGTACTATTGCACCTAGATCAGATACATAGCTCACTGCTGTAGCTGTTGTCCCAACAACTGTGGTCTTCCTGTTCCCAGATGCTGTAAATTGGCAGGTAGTGATGTAAGATGTTAGGTTTGTTGTTTAGTAAACTTGATATTTTCTGTGTACCGGTAAATTACACTTTGCTTGTAACTGACTTGCATTGTAAGCTCTAAATGAGGAATATCTTTTCAGGGACATGACATGAAGTGTGTATTTTTTAATGGGTAAAGTGTGATTTAGTTTAAAATGAGGAGATTTGTTTCTATTTGAGGGCCTAAACTTTAACGATGTTTTTTTGTGAAAAAAATGTTTGTTAATTTGGTATTTTTTGTTTGCTTGGTAACCAGCAGTATGTGGCGAAACAGTTGAATGTAGCAAGGGAGACAACTGCAACTAAAATTCCAAATATGCTTGTTTCATGTATAAACAAATATATTCATGCTCAGCATTTATTGTTAGTCAGATTAACTTCAAAATCCTACATAGTCCTCTTGTTAAGCCAACAGCTTATCAACCTTCTTAGTACTTGTCAATCGTCAGTGTAACATGACTGTTCTTTTTCAATTTCAGAATTGGTGGAAATAGGTTATGATAAGAATGGCTTCTAAGGTTATAATAATAATAATAATAATAATAATAATAATAATAATAACAACTGAATTTTCTTTTGTGTCGGTATCCGTTTTAGTTTGTAGTCTGCTGTGAGCGCATCACCATGACAATGCTGCCAGTTTTCAAATCAGTAGAATAGATACATGTTTCATTGGCAATCATCTTTGTTTTACAACAGGAAAAATATTCCGTCAACACACCAAGCTATTGTTGGGTAAATATTTTGAATCATCTTGATTTCCATATTGAAGATACTACTTTTAACTATCACTTACACTGCATTAAGAAGTGGGGTGTCAGGGAATGCATGCCAGAAATTCTCCACGGGGAATGATGTAACTACCTGTTTGATTAAACCACAATCAAGGCAAAGTTAGACATTTATCCTACCTCCATATCAGAATGTTTAGATCTGATTGGTACACGTAAAATACCATGTATCCTGTAGGGGAGAGAAATGAATTCCTGAATGGGAATCCGGCATACCCTGTAACAAAGCAAAAAGTGGGTTGTTTTTCTCAAATACGTGAAGTCCCATGACACAGCACAAGTTCACCTCAGCTCAATCAAACAGCAGTTTTCTATGGATTTGTTTTATTTCCTTTAAAATAAAAAACTGAAACATGTTAGCAAGGTAATTTCCTGCTTGCAGTATCACTTGGGGCATATGTAGTGTTATACCACTTATAAGGATATATGTTTTACGTACATCTGCGAAATGAGATTACCTGTCAAACATGTCATGACTTTGGTGTAAAATCAAATGAGGTAGAATTGCATAAGCCATTAGAAGAAATATGTCATTCTAAGCATCCACAGTGCAAGTCTTGACTCAAGAAATACTGGTTCACAGAAATATGGATGCTTCCAGAACCTTTGAAGAATGTTTTCCCTGACTACAGCTTTATCATACCATTCATATTACCATTTTACATTCATCGTAGATAGTTGCTCAATGTGATCAATTCATTTTCTGCATATTTATTTTTCTGGTCAGTTCCTGGATCAGTCCTGCGATTGGTTCATCACTGATGCCTACAAGTGCCAGCATACATGTGCTCACAGCCCATGAGGCTCTTTATGATACACCAGTGATGTGAGGGAGGGGCCCTCTCCTTGTGAAGTGTCCTGGCTGAATTGTGGTGATATGACAATCCTTTTGTGTAGCTTATTTATTCATTTTGGAACTAAATCTTGTGACCTGAGTTAGCGGACTGTTTGACCTGATGGCAAATAGGTTCCAATCCATCACCTCAAATAAATTGTTTATGTTTACAGAAGCCCAGTTGGTAGTGTGTTTGTTGTTCACACAATAAGTCTGGGTTCAATCCCCTCTTGTGATATCATAATATTATTACTTTAAATAAAACAATAAAACAATTATTATTTTTTAAAGTTGTTACTGGAAATGTTATGCATACCTGACTCAGTAACATTACATTACTAAAAGAAAAAACATCTTGAAAAAAGTATTTTGAAATTTGATAAATATCTAAACAATTATTCGTAAGGTGCTATTTTGAGTAGATCAAGAAATCCAAAAGTTCAACTGTTTCCATGTGTTTTTGTGTTGATAACAGCATTACAGATACCTTTCTTTGATTTTTTATAGAGGAAAAGGTATTGAATTAAACATTTAGCGTACACGTTACAGTAGAGATGTCGTGATGTGAAGACTGGCATACAGCTTGGCAGTGTTGTGGTTGGTCCATCTCACAACCAGTACAGTGTACATTACATACAAGTATTATTCATGGCATAATGGCTATAATCATCCTGTGTGCAATCAAGTATTCAAGTGTTGCTTTCCTGAACTATCCTTCTACATGTATGCATGTGCATTTGATGTATCAAGATATAATTATTCAGTTTCTACGAATACATTAATTACAATGTATTATCAGAGATAGTATCATGGGATGTGGGCAGGCTTTTTAAAATACAACTCAAAATAAGTTATGGTGCATTCAGAACTTTCATAAGAGTATAGATAATTTGTCATGGCCTTCTTGTTTTCAAACCCTGACTGTTCATAACCGTACTCGATGATCATTTGAATGCCAGCCTTGGGTAATTCAAGTGTAGTTAAATCCAGCTGATGTGTATTGTAAATTATCAATTATCTGTTCCGATAAGATTCCAATGTGTGACATTTCTCAGTTGCTGTAACATCTTAGTTGTTTAGTACATGTATGTCATCACTGTACAGTCTCCCTTAGTTGTTTCAGGATGTGCTAATGAAGGTGAAGTGGCAGGTTGGGAGGTAGGGCTGGGACGAGTCCAAATTTAGTACCCGGAAACCCATCCCCATCTAACCTGAATTTACCAGGGTACCTGCTGTGTTGAGTTAGAGATTTCAGTGCAAAATGTCCAGTTGGGAACTGTTTTACTGGAGCCCTGACAAAAAGTATTTAGGAATAGTGAAGCTGTCAGAAGTTTAGTCCTTATTCAAATTTTATGTTATTATGCTGGGATTGTCCTGTGCCTGGTGTGTACCTGGGGCTAATTAAAAAACAAGTTCCTGAAATACCCGTCCCGTCCCAGCCCAAGTGAGAGGGTGTTTTATGTCAAGAATCTGTTAATTTAACTTATGATATAATCCAATGCATGCTCATTTCAGTTCCATGTTTTATAGTTTCATTCATGTAGTTTCATTTATATAGTTACTTGAGAATATTGACACCAAAGCAGAGTGTGTTGGACAAACTCCCTCACCACAGGCCTGAATATTGGACACACGCCATCAGAAACAATGACCGTACATGGATGTTCTGTACAAATATTTTAACATGTCAATTTGCTTTCATTAAGTTTTAAATGTTAACTTCAAAGGAATTGATAGATAAAAATGTTACTTGCAATGTAGTAAATTGGATTTTGTGTTTATTATCACTTGTTCTTGACAGTTATCTCTGAAAAACTGAACCGGTTTACATATTCACAGCTTCCACGATGGTCTTGTAAGATACATCTTCGTTACTTTGTAAACCATCAAGCAGTGTTTTAACAATTATGTCATATTAACATAGTTAGGTTGGTATATTTATATTTCGCTGTAATCTTGAGATCATCTTTGTTCCAAGAGAAAATACATTGGTGAACATTGAGGTGAGAAAAGATTGTGAACAATGATATTATGTTTGTAACTTCCTTGACTGCATTCTGTTTGTCTTCTTGTTTACGTATATTGTAACCAACCTTTTTATGTATTAAAGGCATTAACCTGTACTGAAGGACTTCTTGTATTTTTATTTGTGTTTAAATTATGGTTGGTAAATAAATATGTTGATCAGTTGGTGTACATATGACCACCAGACAATTTGGCACATAATGATGCGGTGTCATTTGAGAGACAATGAAATACTGAAAATGCTGTTCACTTCTAAAACCATTAATCCAGGTTTATCTCGCAAGGAATTCTTGTACGAATTGATGAAGAGCTTTCACCAGAAAATATCACATGCTTGTATTTTGTAGAAAAACCTGGTTTTGACACTGGTATCAATGTGGACTTTCTCCCAACAATAAAAGTCCAAAAAAAGCTGTGGACAAAGTTGAATTTACCAATGGTCCAAAAATATGTGCAATGTGTAGGACATTTCAGGGTTTTACATGACGTGATTCCTGCGTATTTGGTGCAACAATTTTGTAAATGACTCAAAATATTATACGAGTCAAGCTTAACGCAAGTTTTATGGGTGGCCCTCACAATTGAGTTCAATAAAATCTATTTGATAAACAAAAAATGATATTGTTCAATGATAGTTTGACTTACAGAGCAGTCAGATTGTTCCAGAGAACTCAAAGGAGACAGTAACCCTGGCTGTTTGAATTCAACAATGCTGTAGTTTCATGTGGTGGTTTGACATACAGTTATATACTGAGAATGAGTAACACAAAGAAATATTAAAATTTTCATAACTCCCAAATATTGAAAATGACTCCCAAAAATAAATATTGAGTCACCATGACTCCCATATTTTAAAGTCTGTGTAAAACCCTGCATGTCAGCTATTCATGACCAATCCAACATCTTGCATTCATTACAGTAGGGAAAGGACATTTTAATGAGTTGTCATGTTGATAACCTGGTCAGAATCTGATCAAAACATGGGAGGACTGCTTGTATCATTCAAAGCATAATACTGAACTCATACTTTTAAACTGAATTCTATGGCCTGGCATTTTATAAAAAGTTAAACCTAACCTTTAGTTAAAGCGACCTAATGCCTTTCAATAACCATCAAAAAGCCATGTCCCCAATTAATCTACCTAAATATGTATCCCAGGCTGTTCCTGTTGGGATATCTGGCTTTAAAATCCATCAGTTGGTCCACAATTCTACTGACTAAATACACAACTGTTCACCAGTGAGCAAGTTTCCTATCAAATATTATGAAAGCTTTAAGAAGTCTTTGAACGTTGTATTCCGGATTAAATACAAGTTGTATGAAGAACATCTATTCAGATTGGGATTGTGCATTGAGTGAATCGTGATCCAACCTGCAATAGTGAGTCAATATGGTTTTACGCTGCTATCGCCAATATCATGGCAGGGAACACCAGAAATGGGGCACCACACATTGTACCCATTTGTGGAATCCAGCCCGGGTCTTCGGCATGACGAGCGAACGCTTTAACCACTGGGCTATCCCACAGCCCCCCATAAAGTTTTCAACACATGAAGGCCATTTCCAAATAAAGCAAGCTTAAAATTCCCATCTTCCCCATGTTTTGGGTTTGTTTCTTTGTATTTGTGACCAGTGCCACAAGCAGGACAGAATGCGCTAACCTTTTCATGAAGATCAAGTATGATCACTATTTCATAGTTATTCATAGACACATGCTCATGGTATAGTCTGAATCRCTTAACTCATAGCTTTAAGCAGAGATTCATTTGAACATGGAAAGTGTCTTGTTTGACGATTTTTTGTGTACTCTTGACCTAGCAAGTATCAAGGCCACAATTTGCCATGTCATTTCAGTGTACTTTTGATTTGTAAGAACGAAACAAATGACTATTTAAAATAATTTTTTTATTCTCAACACTGCTTACAGGGCCAAAGTAAGGGGATTTACATTCTGGCTGCCCTTAGCATTCATGGTTGAGCTTATTTCTTCTTGCCACCCTTGCGTCCCTTCTTAGCAAGACGCTTGGACTTAGCAGCAGCAGCCTTGCCCTTGGGCAGCTTCTCAATTGGTGCTTTTATCTGAAATATCAATAATCAACATCGTAAATTTTAGGCAAAATCAGTTGTGCAAATGTTTCTTTTTGTGTTCAATGCTGCCCCTGACAATATTCAAGCTATATAGTGGTGGTCTGTGATAATCAACCCTGGACAAGTCAATTCAGAAAAGTACACAATCATCAATCTACACAATTGGGATACAATAACATGTATCAGGTAAGCCACAGTACCTGATCCTATTAATCACAAAATGGGCAAAAGGAAACTGACAAATAAACTCGCAGTATAACCACTAATCCACAAAAAAACTTCTTTTTTATCGCAAGTTAAAAAGTTAGAAGTGGTAGTCTACACTGAAATGTCACTTGTTCTTAATGAAATACAAACTTAAGACAAGATGTCTTGTTTAAATTTTCAACTCCACCTGAAACTCATTCAACCAACCCATTTGTAGCCACTGGGTGAAAACACTTCGAAATTAGAAACAGGATTACTGTGCTTCTAGCGAGAAATTCAAAATTCCTGGGATGTAATACCATTCTAATAGCACTTAAGTTATTTTCATGTATTTCAACAACACAGACCAAAATATTGTTCAGATTTCTTCATGCACAGCCTTGATACTAAAGTTTTCCTAGAACATAAAAAAGCATACATACACCACGTCTTTTGTTGAGGATCTCCAGTTTCTTGCGCCTACGAACAGCTTCAGTGTTTGCAGCTGCCTTCTTCTGGACCGCAGCGTAGGGGTTAAGTCGAACCATCACACGGTAGTTCTTCAATGGATTCTTCTTCAAAACTCTCCTGTCTGCATCATGCCTACAAGTAGGAAAGTACACGAAAATAAACATCAAGTCATTATGTTATTGTTTAATGCCCTGTCTATATTTCTGGTATTTGATAGCCTGTGAATAATTAAGCATCGACCAGACAATTGAGTAACCAACAATATGAGCATGGGATCTTGGTTTGGCTAAAACTATTGCTGACGGGAAGATTCATTGACAATAATATCTTACATCAAGTCAAGTGAGTGGGTTGTATGCTGCTTAAAGCAATATTCTAGCAATACCACGGAAAGGACACCAGAAACAGGCTTCACACATTGTACCCATGTGAGGAGTCGAACCCAGATCTTCAGCGCGACGATATGGATAAAGTAATGGCTTAATTCACATACACAAAGCAGCATCCGTGTGGCTCAAAGTTTAATCAAATTTCCTTCTCTCAAGTTTATGGATAATCTAGCCCTAATGAGATTGTTTAAGATACATGGTTGATTGGTTGTTTTATGCCGCACAACAATATTCCAGCTATATGGCAGCTGTCTGTAAATAATCAGTCTGGACAAGACAATCCAGTGATCAACAGCACGAGCATAGTTCTAAGCAATTGGGATACAATGACGTGTTAAACCAAGTCAGCAAACCTGACCGTCAAATCTCAGCGATACATGGAATCTATTCCGCTTTTGAATATCCTTTGAGAATCACTCAAACTTACTTGGGAGCCCTGAGGATAGATTGGATCTCACTGCTCCTGAGGAGTCTGGACAGGTCAGTGTTATTCATCACAGGCATGGGTAGGCTGAAACAAACAAACATGCATACATTACTCAATACTTACTAAAGACTACCATGGTGATAAATTCACTTCCACTAGGCAAAATCAGAGGTGGTTATTTTGATTTTCATAACATTCAACAACACGGACCAAAGAAATCATCACTTTTGCCTGTAGAGAAACTGGTTGGTGAAAATGAACAAGCAAGCATTTAATGTGGTAATGAAACTCACTTATAGTTATTCTTGGTAGCTGAGGGTTTGCGCCATGTACCATAAAGAGTGTCTAATTTTTTCAGTGCTGATTCAGTCCACAAACAGAATCTTCCCACATGACCACCAGGTGCTATTTTCAGCAGATTTAATCTGGCAACATTGATGAGAGTGACACCTGAAAAGGAAAACCAAACAGCACATGACAACCCTTGACATTTATGCAAGCACTGGTCTAGCAATTAAAAGTGAATATTGAAAATGATCTAAAATATACCAATAATAGTATGCATAAATATCTACATTTTAAATAACTACAATTAGTTAATGTACAAATTCGGCAAATTTCAAACATGCCTATTGATGGTTTGCAAGGATTCTGACAAAATCACTTTAGTTACTTTCCAGCAACAAGGAGTAAAATGGCAATATTGGAATTGATAGCAATACTTTATTAATCATTAAAATATCTGTCAAGTCTGACAACTATCATAATACTACTGCAATAGTAGAGGCTGCCAAGTAGTCCATAACACTATTCACATTGTAACTGAGAGCCGTTTTACGTCACTTATACAAATTCTCCAGCGATTTTGGCTTTATTCTCAAATCTAATTATATTACATTATCACAGTCCCAAATGAGAGTAAATTTACTTAAAGCAGCAGAAGCCACATTCGACATGTATTAGATCTATAATGTAAAAAAACTGGTTCGCAGGCTATGACTTCCGAGATAGTGAGGATGGGCAGAAAAGTGCTACGAACCTATTTTAAACACGAGCCAACACAGATTCATGCAAGTCAGGTTTAGTACCCAGTCAGTGAACTTTATGGTACATGTCTTCAAAACAACCTGAAGATGTACGCACCGGGGATATTTCTGAAAGCTCTTGAGATGCCATTGTCTTGGTTGTATATGACAAGTGGACCCCTACGCTGGACACGTCTCCTGTTCCTCATTTTCCCCTTGCCAGCACGGAACCGCTTGGAGCTGTATACCTGGAGCAGACAGATATATTTAACATACATGCAATAAAGCAAAGCAATGATATCACAATAACGAACTGCCAAGACATGCAAACAAATGTGACAAGTCAGAAGTGGTGAGGTTTTTTTTCAAAATGTTCAACAACACGGACCAAAGACATCATCACTCTTGACACATTTGTAAAACGAATCCTCACGTGTTTGAAACCTTGCTTAAATTTTAGTGTTTAATGATATACACAGTTCATATAGCTTTCTATAGACTAAGACTATGCAAATGTGAAATTACTGAAATTAAATTTTAAAATCGTTTGTGTTGAAAGTATGGAAACATGCAATCCTATCACCAAGAGAGTTTAGTTTTACGCCGCTTTTAGCAATATTCCAGCAATATCATGACGGGGAATACCAGAAATGCGCTTTACACCATGTGAGGAATCGAACCTGGTCCTTCCTCATGAAGAGCAGACGCTTTAACCACTAGACTACCCCCAACCCCCTACATGAACATATGAATAACAAATACTGATATTAGAGTAAACTAGACAAATTTCAAACAATGAAAACCATATTGCCGCTTAGCAATATTCCACCAATATCACGGGGACACCAGAAATGGGCTTCACACATTGTACCCATGTGAGGAATCGAACCCGGGTCTTTGGCGYGACGAGCAAATGCTTTAACCACTAGGCTACCCTGACGCATTTATTAATATGAAACTTCTGACTTACTTTCTGAATGTCTGCCCAGGCTTTGATTCTCTTGAGAAGCCCAACTGCCTCCTTTGTCTTCTTGATCTCCTCCACTTTGTCACTCACGACCAGTGGTACCTCAGGGATTTCCTCGATGCGGTGACCTGCAATATATACCACAAATCATCACTGACAGAAATCTCTGCACTACAAACAGGCAAACAGTCCATGCTTCATATCAATCTGCTGACAGACATAATTTCGAGAAACACAGGAAATTAATAGATACTAACAACATTTATACAGCAAATGGAACAAAGTCAGAAATGGTTAGGTTTTTTTCATGATATTCAACAACACGGACCAAAAGCGTCATCATTCTCTGTACATTTGCTGCATTTCAATTAACAATAAGATTACAATAAACACATTCTGACAACAGATCACACATATCCCTGGACATTGCTGGGGAGTCAGAGGAATTACTTACAGTACTGCAATATATAAAACAAAAAATAATTCAGTTTTGGAATTTGCATCATGTTTTGTTTACCATTTGACATAGTCATGAGTATAGTAAGAGGTCTGAGAAAATTTAGAGTTCCATATTATAAGCCATGTCTTGATGTCACTAAGCATGACCATGACCACATTAACTAAATTTACAAGCTAAGCTAAGTATCAGATCCTGGATGATCGATACACATTGTAGGGAGTCATCTCCCCATTTCATAATCTCTTAGCTAGCACTGGATACTTTGAGCCCATCCTTGTGAATGAACCCCATCATATGATTTATATGTACATTGATGTAACACATGAATACAGCTAATTTACAATGGGACATAAAACTCATTTGACATTAACACTATTTCAAGGCTGTTCGTGCCAGAGAAGCAAGCAAGTGAGTGAGCGAGTGAGTGAGTTTAGTTTTACGCCACACTCAGCAATATTCCAGCTATATGGC
>VKKT01000488.1:88688-98965 GCA_008038995.1 Haliotis laevigata | reverse complement strand
AGCCCATTTCTGGTGTCCCCCGCCATGATATTGCTGGAATATTGCTAAAATCGGCGTAAAACTAAACTCAGTCAGTCAGTCTAATCCGTCTGGGGTGGATCGTAAACCTCAAGAAATCCTACCAAGTACCCACCCAGGTTTTTCTAGGGGCGAGATTCACAACACATCAGGGTCTGGTTTCCGTTTCGCCCGATCGTATCACCAGAGTTTGGGAGATGGTCTCTTCGTTCCTCTGCTGTCCCCAGGCCCCGGCGCGGACATGGTTCCGGTTGCTTGGTCACATTGCGGCGACCATCTCTGTAGGGTGACAGGCGCGGTTGAGGATGCGCCTTATGCAGCAGGCGTTGGCATGTCTGTGGGCTCGGAGGATCTGGAGAAGTGGTTATTCCCTCACCTTCAGTGCTGGACCAATGTCGGGAATCTCTCCAAGGGTTTCCCCTTGAGCTTCCCGATGCCGGCTCTCTCAGTTCAAACGGATCATCCCTCACAGACTGGAGGATTGTTCTGGGCAGTCTGTCAGTGTCTGGGCGCTGGTACGACGCCGAAGCCCGACTTCGATCTAACGTGTTAGAACAGAAAGCCGCCAGGTTGGTACTGGAGCGCTTCCGGGATTACCTTCAGGGTCAGGTTGTTTGTCTGCAAATGGACAACTGTACAGCCATGACATACATTCTGAAGCAAGGTGTTTCGGTGTCTCCACCACGTGGGAGTTCCTACTGTGGTGCGACCAGTACTATTGTCACATGATTTTCTGTTATATCTCCCAGGGCTGGAGAACGTTCAAGTAGACGCGCTCTCTCGCTGGATTCTGGCCCAGCACGAGTAAATGCTCAATTGGCGGATATTCGGAGTTATCTCCCAGTTGTACGGGTCGTTCCAGGTGGACCTGTTTGCGTCTGTCGGAATGAATCAGATACCACTGTTCTGCTCTCGAATACCGAACCAGAAGGCATTGGCCTCCAATGCCTTCCTGCTGGATTGGACGGACAGGGTACTGTGTGCGTTCCAAAACCTACCGCTGATCCCCAGTGTCCTCTCCCAGCTATCCACCCAGCCGGCTCGTCTACTTGTGCTACTGGCACCTCCTTGGCCGTCACAGAGCTGGTTACCGGTAATTCTCAGGTTTCTGGCTCAGTCTCCTGTTCTATTACTTTTACAACCGAACATTCTCACTCAGAATGGGGTGCTGCTCCCGGATCCGCAGATCCAGTGGGTGGCCTGGCCTCTGTAAGGTCTAGCCTTGAAGCACGCGGAATTCTTGGAGCAGTTGCAGACACAATTCTGACTTCGAGGTGGGATTCGAGAGGTGGTCCCTCTATAATTGCTGGCGTTCAAATAGGGGGATTGCAGATCCCTGGAGTATTTTCAGTCTCGTTTGGAAGAGGGTTTGGCGGCCTCGACTATTCGTGGCTACTCCACTGCTATTTCTACTTTTCACACCCCTGTCGATGGTGCTCTTCTGGGGCAGCACCCTCTTGTACAGCGCTTCTTAGCTGGCGTGGATCTAGCTCGACCTGCTCTCAGGCAAACCAGCCCATCGAGTAGAAGGGTTGGGGTGATATTCACGCAATGCCGTCCGACCCGGCTCTGACCGTTTTCCACCTGGATCGGGTCACTATTCGCCTCCGGGATAGTTACTGTCTGAAGATCGATCACACTTTCCACGTGACAGCTCCTGTTGATCTTCCCACTCTTACCCAGCCTTCTACGTCGGGGACCACTCCTACGTGTGCTCAACCGTTGGATGTCTGCAATCGTTTATGTCAAACAAACGCAGGGTATCCGTACGGGTACCCAGCTGGTCTGCTGTTACTGTGGCGGGAAGGCTGGGGTTCCTGCCGGTAAGCAAACAATCTCTTGCTGGCTTGTTTCTGTTATTTGTGGAGCATATCAGGCTGCAGGTAAGCCTCCCCATCTAGGGGTTGAAGGCTCACTTGGCTAGGGCAGTGGCTGCGTCCAAAGCTTTTGCGGCGGTACTGCCAATTAAAGAGATTTGCTTGGCCGCTATTTGGAGCAGGCCGAGTACTTTTATCCACTAACAGCTCGACACGCACTCTAGAGATTGTGCTCGGTTTGGTTGGTCTGTTCTTTCCAGTGGACAGTGTCCTGCCACCATGACCGATTGAGTCTCGGATCATTGGTTTGGTGTTCTGTGTTCGATTGCTCTTAACGACTATCCACTGAAGGCTCCTTTCACTCATTGCCATTTTATCTCCTGTCAGAGTTGACTGTATTGTTATGGGTTTGCCCTTTCGGTGCTCTTACGTTATTATCCCCTGCAACAATGTAGTTGCGGGGGATATAGAAACGAGTGCCGTCCGTCCGTCCATTCGTTTGTCTGTGCGTCCGTCACACTTTGTCCGAAGCATATCTCCTAAACTATTCGTGATAGCTTAACCAAACTTGGTACACATGTCAACCATGATCCCTGGATGTGCCTTTTGGGGATTAGACCCAGATGTGAATTTTATTTTTGCCGTTTCCATCGAAACGTGACTTAGGCTGTGACTATGAGGATGTCATCTTGTCCGGAGCAGATCTTCCAAACTATACATGCTAGTTTCATCAAACTTGGTACACATATCAAGCATGATCCCTAGATGTGCCTTTTGGGGGTTAGACGCAGATATGAATTTTAATATTTGTGGTTTCCATGGAAACATGACTTAGGCTGTGACTATGAGGATGTCATCTTCATGCATTTCCATGGCAACAAGTTTGGCTTCAACTGAATTTGGTGGTAGTGCTCTTAAAAGATCTTAAAAACCTTTCAATTCTCTCCTTCCACTTCGCTGTATACACTCCAAAACATTTGACATAATGATAACTAGGAGATATATTCATAAAGAGTATTTTGCCGTTGTGGGGGATATTGATGACTTTGTCTTCTTGTTTATCACCATGTGGGCGGGGAGTTTCTGAACATTACTTGTGTTCTCATGTATTTACACTATGTGTCGGAATCTGAGTACTTTTTATTTATTGTACAATCTTTTATAAAGACATTGTTACAACTGTCACATGCCATTTTCAGTCGCAGAAATTGCATATATATACCATATACCTGAAGGTATTGGAAACCTCTACAGGTTTATCTAAGTTTCACTGTATTATCACATGGATACATTTGTGTCTGTGAAGTTTAAACTGTGTATCCGACAGAATGTGGCCATCCCTGAACAAGCAGAGATCTTCTGCAGACAAAAGCAAAATGGAGCATCAACACTAGTAATGTGGACACCCTAGGTATGGTGTCCATCGCCTCTTCACCGAATTTAAACGTCAACATGGGATAACTGCACTCGGCGAAAAGAACAGTGACGCGAGAGCCAGGCAGCATTTATAGCGACACAGCGAGATGCTCTATAGAGTAATAGTTGCTCTGCAGCGAGCAGGTTTTGCCTCATAGCTGCATTCTAGCCATCAACAGAAGAGGTTTTTAAGTTCCTACTTCGGACCTGAACATATTTTTGAAACGGTCAACCAGCATTAGAACAAATCTAAGCTACCAGATTCGACAGTGATAAACATCAACTGTCTTATTGGAAGACGCTATTGGTATGGACTGTTGATGCGCCTAGCAATATCTTAGGAAGGTCTTCATGCATACTGCAGTATACATTCCCTCAACCAGTGTTTTTGTGAAGAGTCATGAAAAAGATTGCGCAAACAAAGAACCTGAGACTGACTTTGATAGCGCCTTACTGGCCTTCGAGAATGTGGTTGGCAAAACATAGTCTAATGCTCCCAAACACAAAGTTGACTCCAAGGTTTTTACACCCAGTCACAGGTGGGCTCGATCCCGGCACCTCATGCTCGCTGGATCACTAGCCTGGAGCCTTAGCCTTACGATTCAGTGAAGTTTACACTCTATTCTTAACATATGGATCAACCAAAGACAAGCAGGAATATAGTTCCATGTGCGTCTTAAAATCCAAAAAATTGTATGATTTACTTTTTCAATAAAAAGAAGGTGGTACCCAGTTTTTCTATATCAAGAGGACTGCTGTAGTACATAAATCAGAGGATGAGTGATACGATTCAGTGAAGTTTACGTTCTATCCTTAACATATGGATGAACCAAAGACAATCAGGAATATACTTCCATGCACGTCTTAAAATCCACAAAATTTTATGATTTACTGGATAAAAGGGTGGTACCCAGTTTTTCTACATTCAGAGGTTTGAAGAGTTCCTGGGGGTTTAATTGACCAGTATATATGAATCCAAAATAGGTGGCTGACCCACCACTTTTCTGACAAATTCAAGCAAATAATATGAGTCAGGATAAGGAAAAATATGTATTTTTGGGGGATAAAAATGATATTTTATACTTATCCTGACTCATAGACACAATTCCCTCCCACCCGTCCCCACTCTCTACTATTCTGGCATATAACAACATCTATTTGGCCTCGAACATGGAGAGAGTAATGAGTTACTCATGTTCTGACGCTGGTGCGGGAGGAAGCGTGTTTGGGTGAGATGTTTTTACTGTTCTTTGGAACATAGAAACAGAAGTTTCCATTGTACCTTGGGCAGAATGGGGAGAGAAACAGATAATAGGAGTCAGGATAAGTGTAAAATATCATTTTTATCCCCCAAAATACATATTTTTATACATACACAATGTTTGGATAATGTTTGACAACCTGAAAAGTAAAATGTACATTTTTGATGTGTAGATTGACATCCTTTTTATTATAAATGAGACTTCAAGCATTCTAAATATAATTTACTAAATGTCTCAAGCATTGTCATGATTGACATCTCATCACTTTGAATTTATGACTCACATCAAAACAGCTCATCAGAGTGAATGGAAACAGACTAAAGCTAAGTTAATTATTGAACTTGAGTGAAAGTATGTAGCTGTGGTTGGGAGCTCTTGTTCTTACTGTCAGAAAGTATTGATTGTCCTTCATTTTTGTAACATTTAATAATAATAGGCCATTTATATAGCGCCTTTCCACGTCACAGGGATATGCTCAAAGCGCTTCCTGAGCTCAAGTTAAAACTATATACAGTTGGCAGGTACGGATGATTGGCAGTCACTTGTAGCGAAGAAATAGATGAGTCTTTAGTCGTGTTTTGAATGTACTTAGGGAAGGAGATGATTTTAACTCGATTTAAGTTGTCCTGTTTTTATTTCAGTACCAACTGTTATTTCCTGCTCTTTCGTCTGTCGTTGAACAGATTAAATCACATAAGGTAATCATTTGAGGTTGTATTATATTTTTATTTCTAATATTTCTACTGTCCAAGTTAGTTACATTTCTTTTTTTTTCCGTAAATCTTTAAATTCTGCAAAGATTCAGCATAAATATTGTTCATAACAGTACAACATTATTTTCATAAATAATGTATTAGATTTGTTAAGGACAAATGTTATGTTACCAGTTGAAACAAGGAAACAAGAAGCTTACAAATTTCTGATTTGTTTAATTACAGGCTCATGGTTGTTACATTCTGGACATTATCCACAAGAACTCTATATGTGGATTACCATCTGTGAAAGAAGCTCTGAATAGGTGAGCTTTCAGCTTTGTAGATAATGCTCTGTTTGAGTTGCCTCCCTTTGTTTTCTATCTTGCAATAGAACCTGAAATTGACAGATGAATCTGTTACATCTGTTGAATCAGGACCAAATAGTCCTGTGACTGACATTATTAGTGTAGATCTAAATAATTTGGAAGTCGTGCAAGGCAAATTACATGATCCTGTTAGTTGCTTCTTATGCCAAGCATGGGTTGCTTATTGTTTTGTTAGTGACGACAGAGTTCTGTGTTATTTTCATTAATCATGCACTGTTCTTTATCATCACATTATGTTTCAAAGCTTGAGGACCCCCATCATCCCCCACAAGATGTGACAATAAAAATGTTTGTTCGATTGAGTAGATCAATTTTCATGATGTCAATCATTGGAATATCTTGTACAGACTGACATCATAAAGCAAGAATACATAATGACAGGGATATAGCTGAGTGTGGCAAACAAATGTCACCTCAGACTTCAGCACATGCTGCTGATACTTTCTTCCCCTACTGACTGGTGTCCAGTGTTGTTGATTGAGAGTATGTATATTTGTAGGGTACTCCATGTCTGTCATGGTGTGATGTTTAAGCAGCTGTGTGCTTGGCTGCTCCACGGGAGTCTGATCGACCCATACCGAGAGTTCTTTATACAGCAGGCAGGCGGGGGACGAGGTGAGCAGACGGACGAAGACACACAGGATACACAAGATGATGAGCTTGGCATCATGGGAGTAACTGGGAGGCAGTTGCAGGTAGGTGCTGAAACACAGAATATTAGCAGGAATGATAGTCAAAAGTATGGTGCTAAGTGTCTGGTACAAAAAAGAGTGAGTGAACGAGTTAAGTTTTAAGACGCTTTTAGAAATATTCAACCAATATCACAGGAGGGGACACCAGATATGGGCTTCATACATTGTACCCATGTGGAGAATCGAACCCGGGTCTTCGGTGTGACAAGTGAACGCTTGAACCACTAGGCTACCCCACCGCCCTGGTATGAAAAAGATATTGTCATGGAAATGGAGACTGTACAGATAGCCTGTAAAATGTTGTCATGGAAACAAATATGATGTGTGCAAATAACATGTTACTGTTGTCATGAAACAAAGATTGTATTCCACAGCGCCTCCTGAACCTGTCGAGTGTGGCTGGTGAGACTCCCTCAGTCAGTCAGTTCACGGTGCAGGCGGACCTGCTTCCCACCTACATCCCGGCCAGGGTGTCCAGCCACATCCTCTTTGTAGGGGAGTCAGTACAAATGTTCGAAAATGATAGACACAAACCTCAAGCACAGAAAATAGGTAGGAAGTGCTTTTGAGCAGTAACTGATGGAAAAGTAGGAAGAGAAATAACTGATGATAGTCATCAAGTGAGTGAGTGTTGTTTAACAATGCAGTCTAGCCTGCCTCATTGACACTGGTACTCATGATAGTATGGTTAATCATTTGTACAAATTTTCATTATTAATTACAGACATAACCCTTGTCATTTTGTATGGTATGTCTAGTTCATGTTTTCTTAGGCTTCTAATAATCTATAAACCATAACTTTAATTTTCTAATATCTGAATCCTAATATATCACACAATGAAAATATGTTTTTTAATACATACTGAAATGAATTTTCACGATCACTCAAAGCATGTGAGATAATCTTATAGCCTTCTGGTGTGAGTGTTCGTGTCAAGTTGATGTCACATCGTGGTACAAGTCCGAGTGTCTTGGTGGATGCTGTTGTGATATGGCTGGAATTCTAATCCCAGTTAAAACCACTTAAATTTTTTGCCTGAAAATGTTTTCCTTATTTTTAGCATTTTTATTACAGCCAGTAATTCCCTGTCATAGTTGAGTCTGATTTTGTATGTTGCAGGGTCAATACTCAAAAACCGAGAACAGGAATTTGCCAGGGCTCTACATGAGCTCTCTAAGCAGTCTCTATTCAACAGTATGGAGTTTGAAAGTCTCATAGAAAAGATCAGGACATACGTTGCTGAGGTACATGTGTCACACAACTAACACAGTAATTCCTGAATGACATTCTTGCATTACTTCCTGTTTCAAATCATGACGATCTGGATTAGAATTGGTCTTCAACAACCCATGCTTGTCGTAAGAGACAGATAAAGGGATGGGATGGTCTGGCTTGCTGACTTGGGTTGATGTGTCATATGTCGTTGTATACTGCTATCAACTTGCTGAGTGCTGCGTTAACTAAAGTTCCTGTTTCACATGAACCAGCACGATGTGAATGTAAACAATACTTGTCATTACTTGGAAATCCTGATTTGATGTGTCACATTTAACATGTGGATGGATGCGTCACTTTCATGGCTAGTGAGTGAGTGAGTTTAGTTTTACGCAGCACTCAGCAATATTTTAGCTACATTGCGTCCGTCTGTAAATAATCGACTCTGGACCAGACAATCCAGTGATCTACATCATGAGCATCAATCTGCGCAATTGGGAACCGATGACATGTGTCAACCAAGCCAGCGAGCCTGACCACCCAATCCCGTTAGTCGCCTCTTACGACAAGCATGGGTTACCTAAGGCCAATTCTAACCCGGACCTTCACGGGTCACTTTCTTGACTAAACTGATGTTATTGGTAATTTTAAGCCCTCTGTGCTAAAATGTTGTGATTTAACTTAAAATGCACTCTGGTCACATGTACATACATGTATGTACTGTATTTCACTAACTGACTGTTGCAAACTGCAGAGTTAATGTCTTGTTATCAGTATTCTATGATGAATTCACAAGATTGTGACTGTATTAATGTCAATAATTGCACAAACCTAACTGCAAATGATGACGGATAATATTTAAATAGGATGAAAAATACAGGTTTGCTCATTTTTCAAGTGGTTTGTAATTCTAATGAAATCAAAACCTGTTATCGAGAAATTAGGAGTGTATATGCGGTCTGTTGTAAGTTTCTCTATATCTACTTCATCACTGGTGTAAAGACAAGGGTCAGTGTACTTCAAAACCACCAACAAAATCATTTACGGGTACTTGAAATTACTTCTATTCATTTTCTTGCCGTCTGGATATGCAAGGATCTTTCAGTCACTTTAGCCATAAGTGTGACATTTTAATTTCCTCATCTTTATGATGCAATGTTGTTTTTATGAAGCTTTAGTTAATGTGTATATGAAGTTGCATTGACTATTATTTGGTGTCCAGTAATACACAAATAATAAATCTTTTGTACTCACTCACTCATCTAGGTCTCACCAACTCACTCATTCACTGACTGTCACAATCATTTGCCAAGTCATGTTTTTATTATTTTCCAGCATTTATGGGTGTTGATAGTCCAGGAGTCTGGTTTAATCAACCAAATCCGCATCATGAAGGATTTCTACCTATTGGGCCGAGGGGAGCTGTACCTGGCCTTCATAGACCAGGCCCAGCAGCTACTGAAGGCCCCACCCACCGGAACAACAGAGCATGGTGGGAACCAGAACACTGACATCAGACCCCCCACCCTGACATCCTTTAATTACACTGACTTTTCTGATACATTTGTTTGATTATGATAATTTCTATAATGGTATCACAATGATATTGAAAACAAAGAATTATCTTGACTATGTTGCTGTTGCTGAGATTATTTAGTGTAAAATATAAGAAACACATACAGATAAGTTAACTGTGAAGTTTCAGGCGATGTAGTACCAGTAAGCATTACAGCTCCTCAATATGACGTAATCAGTTGCGTGTTTGTTTAGGCCTGAAAATAACACCATTAATGTGCCACGTGAGTGCGGTCAGGGCTGTCAGTTCTCAACAGCCAACACTGCCAGGACAAATTCCACGAACAACACAATAGATTAAATGAATCATGTAAAGTATACACAGGCCTTGTTTCCATCGTTCCACTGTGACTGTCACAAGTCATTGCAAGGTCTTAAAAGTTTCTTGAATTGATTGACGTTACACATTGTCATCATCAGAATGGAGAGACCGCCTCCGTGGTGTAGTGGTTAGAGCGTCCGCCCGGAGAGCGGAAGGTTGTGGGTTCGATCCCCAACCGCGTCATACCAAAAGACGTTAAAATATGGTACTCGTTGGTCCCTGCCTGGCACTCGGCATTAATGGGTACAACAAGGACTGGTCGGCTCGGAGTCAGTATACTGTGTCTGAGTTGGGTATTCATGTTTCACTGTGGTATGGTATCTCAGTGGGCTAGCTCTATAAAACTAGCTTCAGCGAAATATTCTCAAGCACGACATTAAACCCAATTTCACCTCACCTCACCTCACCTCAGGATGGAGATTAATATTAGTTGTCAGGTTAATGCTGTACAGATAACACTTTCCATTTCCAGATGTCAATATGGCGTATCAGCAGTCGGCGAGAAATGTGCTTCTTGAAGATGAAAATTTCTTTCAACACTTCCACCTGACTGTTACATCTAAAGCTGCAGAGAAAAGTAGGCCAAGCTTTTATTAATGTGTTAACTGATACTGGTGATATCATGTGATGTCACTACGTCTGTAACTATGACAACATTTTTGTCTATTATCGTCGGATCACGTAGCAGGAGTAATAGTAACAGCTACTAAAGAACCAGGTGTTAAAGAACAAGCAACAAGAATAACGTTCATTGATTTTTTTTATGGTACATTATTGAGAAGAAGATAATGTTATTTCCATCATTGCACTGAACAATCACCATTGTGGGTACTGCCAATATTTTGCTGATCATGGGTTTAATCCCCATTTATATCCCC
>VKKT01000488.1:153-10307 GCA_008038995.1 Haliotis laevigata | reverse complement strand
AAGAGATATGCGTATTCGGTGCTTGAACTTTTCTGTGACATAGGGGGCGCTCTGAGTCTAATTTTAGGAGCGAGCGTTGTTACTGCGCTGGAGGTAATAGACTTCGCTGTATTTCGCCTTATTGCCTATGTCTCCTATCACAGCAATGTGAAAAGAATAAACGTCAAATCGGTGTCAGGAAAGTAACATTCATACCAATGCCAGTAACCTGTCCTTGAATAACACAGCCGTGTTGTTGTTGTTGTTGTTGCTGTCGTTTTAGTTATGATTGGTGTTGTTGCTGCTGCTATTGTTGTTGTTGAAGGTAGCACGCAGCAATATGTCAGAATTATGACAACGGCAGGTATATAATCGACTATGGACCAGACGATACAGTGATTGACAACCGGGTCACCGAATCTGACCACTAAAGACCATCAACCAGTTCCTGGCAAACGGACACACGGGTTCGCAGCTGTACCCTCAAAATGTTGTTACTGGGGCCAAATCTACCCAAGGTCACTGCTTCGAATCCTGATGGATTAAAAATAATTTTATTAACGGGATTGTTCGCTGACATGTTCATGGGGGATGTTTGTAATGGGAGAATTAATGAATTTAGTTTAATGTTCTCTTCGTTTCCATATCATATTTTAATTAGTGTTATATCAGTGTTATATGTACATCCTGTTTTGAAGTGTGATCCAATAGTGTTTCCATTCAGTGTCATTTACTTGGGACAAAGAAAGTTGATATTTTAGAAGGGCCGATTTCTGGGTCCCTTAGGAAAATTCGAAGCAGAACTTTAGAGTCAATCAAATTGAAATGTTGTTTAATAATTGCACGTCACTGTACGTAATTCATAAGAATATCGATTTATTAGGCAGGTTTATGTAAGAATTTTATCAATTCTACTTTCAAAAGTCCAACTTAGATATGTCATACTTGTAAATGTCGTATTTATCCATAAAAGGTAAGTTTAGCTTCAAACACTACACAGTTGTGTCAGCTACCTATGATTGTTGGTTATGTAACATGTTTACATTACATGCAGTTTATATCTGCACACCTGACTCTCAGTTGTAATCTCTGCATACTATTTCAATAAAGTAAAAGTTTGTTTCTTTCTCAGTCATTCTTATTGTCGGCATTGTCGGACTCCATTGGGCGTAATGGTAAAACAGTCATGACAATTACATGAACTTTCCACTATAATCACTGGTGACACCACTTGGGTTATACAGCCATGCCTGCATTGCCAGGATGAAATAATAGAGAACACGGAAGAGATAAACAGAATCATCTTCAGTACTAAACTATTCCCCGCTGTCGTAAATGTCTACTAAGCGGACTTCACTGGACAATACTGTGTGTCACCGTGACCAAATGGCGAGCAGGGTTGTTCAGTATGTCAGTAACTAGTCTGACCAACGGTCGCTTGTGAAGATTACTGATTGGTGAAAATTCTTAAATTCTGCAGCTAAGGTATTAAATTTATTGCTAAAACAATCTTCACACATTTTGTCCAACGTCTACTAAAATATCTGTTTTGAAATACCTGAAAGCAATATATGCTGCTAGAGACCACAAATGGTCAAACGAAATATGGGTAAGTGCAGTTGGTGGCGCTCGTTGGTTTTGTATCCAAACTTCATGTAAAAGAACTGTTTTGGCCGGTAGTTTGAAAATTATTTGTAAATATTTATGGAACATTATTTAACATCTATACCTCAGATATCTATCAATGTTAATGTTACACACACTGATACAGCTTTGTCATTGTGTGTTTGAGAAGAGACCCAAATGTAGACTGTAGCTCTCTGTGGGCGTGCAAATGTGTTTCTGACACTCAACTTTCAGGTATTTCCTCTGTAAGAGCAATAACAAACTGGGCCCCCCCATCAAACAGAAACGTTTATCGGTAATTAGAGACCAATTTCATCCAATGTAATAATCCATTCATCCGTTTATTCAGAATCACTAACAGCACGATTGAATGATTTCAGATAGCAGTCGAAACAATGTAACATGAATCACCACTAGTGGTGGTTGTCTTGCTTCATAACTACTGAAAGTCAGTGATGTGATGGTGTTCGTTATGCAAACGTTGTGCTCTCAAAGGTACACTCCAATTGTTTGCACATCAAATAGTCACTACAAAATTCGCGCTTACATTTTCAACTGCTTATGAATAGTTGTTAGAGCTTCATTCTTATTGTAAATTGATAGTGAATAACACTTCTGAAACATTGTACGGAAAATGATTAGTTTGTAGCATTACAAAAAAGAATATATATTTGTGAATAAATACTCTTGGTAACGTTTTATTGGATAAGTAAATAGCCGTGGCTCGTGGCATTTCGCTATTCTGAAAGCTGATTGATCAAACACAAACGGATAATTATTGCTTGGTTTATAGGAGAATACCAAAGAAAACAAAACTAACTTTTCATAGGCGTAAAGGTATTCTAAAAGTTACCTTCAGTGAATAAAATTGAACAAAAACGTACTCGTATTTCCGTCTATAACTTAAACACCTGACAGTTAATGAGCAGATGGTATCACGTGACACGACGTCATATGTGCCTGTTGCTAATGGCTTCTTCTTTGATTTTACCTCACAACTTTACAGTGTCCATGGATTCTGAAGCAATAAAAGACGTTCCTGGTGTCATTTCTGAAATGGATGTTAGATCGTATCAATACGAGCCGATTTTATATCTTGCAAGACAAACCTCCAGTGAAGATGAAGTAGAAGAATCAAGCGAAACGGAGGCACCGCTTGATGTCAAAATATTTTTAAAAATAGACTATACAATTTATCAGGAATAATATTTTGTCAGCAAAAAGTGATAAGTTCCAACCAGCACACCCACTCTTACAAATAAATGACCAGTCCATAAGAAAGTATTTTTGGAAATGTGATTGTAGTTCATTTTGTGTGAAAGGGGTCACTGGACTTAAAAAAAAGATGGTTATGCTTCAAATGGGGGACACAGAAATTGTCTTCTTCAAAAATGATACTTTTGCAAGGAAATATTTTGTAAACAAAATCAGGATCCTAGTTCTCATTAATAACGTTAACGTATCAAGTCTCCATACAAGATCCCGGGCTGGTCGAGCAGAGATAACATATGCGACGCAGATATGTTATTCCCCGAAAACTGGTGAACTATAAAATTCTAGTCAGGACAATGCATATTTCCCTAGGTTTTGCTTGGTGTAAATAGTTATGGTACCCGGTTATATGCCTTAGAATGACATCTTGTCAGCCAATGAGAATACAGAACAACTTTCATGGCACACACTACTGACAGATAACGAATCTGATGCCGACGTGTGTTGTGCCCTTAAACGCACAATGGTCTTAAGGGCACAGAAATCATGAATATTCATGAGTGGGCGGAGCTTATGTCACTACGTCACATACACGGCACAGTATCTTCCGCGGAACTAGTAGAGGGAGTTGACCTATGCTTCTTCGTCTGTATGACGTGGTCACATAAGCTCCACCCACTCATGTTTATTTATGATTTCTGTGCACTTAAGACCATTGTAGGTTTAAGGGCACAACAGACGTGTGTAATTCAACAAAATGGAAAACAATGAAAGCAACAAGTACGTCATCATTTTTTCGGGTAGACTGATATATTTAGGGCTCCAATACATTTTCAAGCTCGTGTGAAATATTTTAATTATTTTCATTATATACATTTCCTCACAATCGGACTTGATTTAATCTATGTTAAAAATACCACTGGCATTAAGTTGTAAGATTGAATCAAGTAGTATAAATGAATCTCGAGGGTACTGCTTCCTTCTTCAGCCGAGCTTTTGGATTTTCATACCCCATGTGTGCATGTCTCTTTCATATCTCGGCTCGAAATGAACGGGTCATTTCACCTGCCTAAATCTGTCTTTTTACTTGGAAAACGGAGGAAATGGTGTCTCTTTCAATTGTTCGATGATACCGTGCATCCACAGGCAACGGAATACACCATCGTACCGTTTACAAAAAAACGACAGAAACAATACGATTTGTACTACTGTAGCGCATGGCACAGGGGCGTGTCACGTGTCACTTTGATTGTGGAGAGTGTGGTTTCGTCGTTTCATCCCTTTCCTTTTATATAGTACTAGGGTAGGGTCAATACACCTATTATCTTTCTAACGCTGTTTCTAAGCGAGACACGACCCTATGGCTATGGCGCATGGTCTTTGACAATATGGCGGACTCTAGTCACATATGACGTCACGAACGGACAGGTCACAAGAATCCCCAGAGTATGCATAATGGCCGAAGCTCAGATAACAGAAACTGTTCTCGCGATTAAACATAAATATACATATTTTTAATCAATAATTGGGGTACATGATAACTTTATCTTTCACCCAACAACTTATTGCAATTTTCTAGTATTCTCCTTTAAATGTAATATATACTAAATGTCCTAAATACAGCCTATAAGCCCATGGGATTCTCTGAAGATCTTCATAGTTATTCATGGTTCAACCAAACCACAAACTGATGACTTCAACCAAACCACAAACTGATGACTTCAACCAAACCACAAACTGATGACTTCAACCAAACCACAAACTGATGACTACAACCAAACCACAAACTGATGACTTCAACCAAACCACAAACTGATGACTTCAACCAAACCACAAACTGATGACTTCAACCAAACCACAAACTGATGACTTCAAAAAGGAATGCGTTTCGTGCACCGTGTTTAACTGTATTAGAGAATACTGATCGAGATTTCGCAAGCATTTGAAACGTAAAAGACAAAACGTTGCACTTCAGATTCTTTCTAAATTGCGATCCACACTTGATCCTGTATGTAACCAAGCAATAGTTCCCACGGTATAAACTGATAAATTATAGTCAAAGAGAAAGGATTTGCCATCACTTTCACGTTGATCCTGAGCTGTTCAATGGACCTGTTGTTACAGATATTAGGAGAATATATTATAAGGTATTACTGAACTACAGTGACACCATGCAGAAATCAGATATAGCTAAAGCATCCCTCACTGTGATAATGCAGGCGCGCACGCACACACTGGGATATATAATATGGTATGTCTGAACATGTATATGGATATACATGTATATGAGTGTGGCCATATGATATAAAATACAAGGCATGTGGATATAACATGTGAAAGGCGATGCTGCCAATTTCACACTGAAAATGGGCACAGGTCCGTCAATACTTTCGTATTCGAAATAATTTGCTTTATCTATTTTGACTAGCAGAAGTTTGTCGCGTTTTATGGTGTTCAAACATCATTAATATACTGAACAGAAACGTGCCATTAAATGTGTCGCCTTTATCGATTAGCGAGAGTTAACAGGACCGTGATTAGATTTCTATTTCTGTTGTAACTGACTAATGAGATATTTTGCAGAGATAGTGTCAATTACATTATTAGGATACTGGCTTGGTGAAGGTATAACATCAGGTTCTAGAACACATGTGGTCCGGATAGCCTCGGGCACATATGTAATGGGTTTTGTCCTTCGACAAACATTGTCTTTAATCTGTGAATAAGCGTTCCTGTATGATACGTACCGTGCTTGTTATTGGATGAGCGACACACAAAGTTATATTATGGTTCAAACAGTGAAGAAAGCTTTAGCGTATTTGTATGGACACAGTTCATTCAGAACATCAGAGGCATGCGAAACATATCATTGGATTAAAGCTGCTCGTCACAGGTGATGAAGCTAAGATGGATATAATTCCACTTATACTTCAGGTATAGAGGTATTCAGCAATGCGATGTGTATCCACTGAAGAAATCATTCTTCTATGGGGTGATCACATGTAAGCCTCATTTTGCTTTCAAAAGCCTTCATCGGTCTGTGGTACTTTCCAGGATTAAAAATGTCTGAAAAAATCGTGTTCCTCCTCCGCTAAAGTTAGCGGACCAAATGACCATGCAGGGAGTCAAACAGGTTGCTGACGTCACATCCTGTAGATTGCGGCGTTGCTTCTGGTTCCTTGTCGTGTGTGGCGGGCTCACCTTCACCGCCTTCAACATTGCCAAACAGATCCAACGTTATATGTCGCTGCCTGTCAACGTCGATATCGACGTCAAGTTGGCACAGGCGCTGCAGTTCCCAACGGTGACAGTTTGCAACACCAACGTTCTCAAGAAATCACAGATGGATTATCTAAATTTAACTGAGGTGGTGCAGGGAGTGTTTAGATATGATTTCCAAAGTACAGAAACATTTGATGACACTCGGTACGACTTTTCCTTTTTGAAGGAGAAGAATGTTTATGAAGCAAACCTCAAGCATGGACACAGCATCAATGACTCTGTCATTCGGGTAAGGAACAATTACATATGAATACCACTGGCAGTTTATGGCTGTTATAGGATATGGGATATAAAGAACGAAAACAATTTCTCTCCTCACAGTATTTAGACATTCTGGAATAATGTGACATAGGTAACGCATAATGATAACATTCAAAGTGCCTCAAAGAACAGTTCTACTTTGACAATAAGCTCAAGAATGAATGTATGTTGTCTGTATTTTGAAATTCTGGATGTTTTGTTTTGTCATAACTATGTAAGAGGTCTCCACCTCAGATGTAAGTGAAATAATTGCGGACGGAAAATGAATGAATGAATGAATGAATGAATGAATGTTGCTTTACGCCACATCAGCAGTTTTCCAGCTATTCGCGACGAGAAGGAGATATGAGACTCAAATAATCATGTGAAGCATTCATTCACATATTCAGCATATATACTCACACCACTCAAATTTAACATCGCTACTTAGGCACCAAACCGCTTCCATCAGAGTTCCCATACAAAAAAATTCAAACTCCGGGACAAAGTGAAAAAGTGTGTAAACTGAATATTTTTTTAAAAAACCAAGGTAACCATTTTGAAAGTGTTTGACTGTGACTTACAAGTCACTGACAGCATGTTTAGACTAATACTTAGTCTCTGAATATATAATATACAATTCCTTTTAAATTGAAAAGGAGTGAGTGAGTGAGATTAGTTTTTATTCCAGCAATATCACGGCGGGGGACACCAGAAATGGGCTTCACACATTGTGCCCATGTGGGGAATCGAACCCGGATCTTCCGCGCGACGAGCGAACCCCCGAGCCACTAGGCTACCCCACCGCACAAATTGAAAAGGAGCCCCAGTAAGAGTGGGGATTCCGACCTGAATCTAGACTTGCTCTATTTAGGGCTTTAGCATTGCAGAAAGGGCTAGGCAGAGGGGGAAATGATGAGTTATGAGTTGAGGGACAGTGAAATCTGTCAGTGGTGTTTTGGTAACCCGTACACAACGCTGTACTTGTAAGTCTCAAAATATTTACAATCGCGTCCAAAAGCACTAGGTGTGTACTTCTATAAATAAAAGCGACAAACCCCTTTCCAGATCCATAAAAAATATCTGTTAAAAGCAGAGTCGATTGTAGAATTGTCACTATATCATGAGTATATATATATTTGTTTCAGCAGTTTAACAGCTGTACGATGTTGTTTGTAAACAAATCGAGTCTGGACTATAGTCAGTTAAAAACAAAATAGGTCTGGGCCAAATCCAGAGCAACAGAAAGCATACCCTATGTAACCCTCCTTGTCAGACAGGTAGGGTAGCCTTGTGGTTAAAGGGTTCACTCGTCACGCCCAAGACCCGGGTACGATTCCCCACATATCCACAATGTGTGAAGCCCATTTCTGGTTTCCCCCGCCGTGATATTGCTGGGATAATGCTAAAAGCGGCGTAAAACTCAACTCACTCACATATGGTGAGCCTACAGTATCACACACGCAATGCTATATGGATGCCAGCACAGTGTGAGCGGAACGTGTGGTACACACACATGTATATAACATAGTTTATATCAAATTGTGAAAATCCTCCAATCAATTGTTATCATGTTTCTGTACAATAGTAACGTTTGCCTTTGAGGACATATATAAGATCGAATATAAAATTATGTTCAATATTCTTTTCAGTGTGAATGGGCGGGGATAGAATGCGATACAGAACATCTGGTCAACACGAACACAGAGATGGGAGTCTGCTTCTCGTTCAATGGTATGCATACATTATTGCTTTTCGTGTATGACAAGAAAAGAACAAGGTAGCATTGTCTGGTAATAGATTGAACTCGAAGCACGGAAGTGAACGATACTTGTTCTTGCTGAAGTGTGGCAAGAACTGATACATGTGGTCAAAGAAACCACCATCTGAAATATGTTCTATGTTATAGCTTTCTTACATACTCATAGAAACGAATAAAGGAACACATGAAAGTACAAGTGTTCCTTTATTTATTTCTAGAATTTCACTCACAGTGCAATACATACCTTGTGAAGAAACCCGGAAAAGAATAAAGGAACACTTGTATTTTCATGTGTTCCCTTGTTTGTTACCATGAGTATATTTTCGATTTTTCAGCAGATCGGATCCATTTCCAGACCGTCAAAATCGGTTGCTGAAACAGAAACATATTAAGTGGTCTCAAATCCATGAGATGTTTTTGTATAGTTCTTGGAACCATATATATGGGTTAGAATTTTAATATGGATTCCAAAGATTTGATGAAATATTCTGTCCAGATTCCAATCAATACCCACTTACTGACACGAACGAAATTGAAAGCTTTTAAGAACATTAAGTCACACGTTCAAATCAATTCAAAATCAACAACATGTATTCACAACAACCGTGTTTAATGTGCCCCAATATCCATCTATCTTGAATATTGTTATAAGAAAACCAAGGTTTGAAGTTCTTTTTAAGAATCGAATACGATTACATAACCTGTATTTGTTTCAGCTAAAGGCAGCATCTCCAACGTAGGCTCAGGGAGGTACTTTGGCCTGCAATTGCTTCTGAATGCTAAGTCGGAGGAGTTCATCAGGAGTCCTCACAAAACAGAGGGTCCGGGATTTATGGTAATGTATCATGATGGCAATTTTACCTCGTGTACAATGAGACATGCTTCTTCGAATGTTTATACCCATTCATTATATAGAATTACAAACAACACGATGGATATTTAAGACGAGTATATGGATGGCAACTTCTTCTTTATTGTATAACACGACGTTTCTGGGCTACTTCTTGTCCTTTCTTAAGGTGATTGTGATGAAGTAGCCCAGAAACGTCGTGTTATACAATAAAGAAGAAGTTGCCATCCATATACTCGTCTTATACATTCACCAACTTCTAAATGCCTCTGAAGAATATCAAGATGAATACTCACGAAATGATATCTCCAGACCTACAATAAAATGTTGTTCCTGTGTTCATTTAATCAGCGTTCGAAACAGTCGCCGGTCAGGAGTCCCAGCGCCGGTTGTTATTGTATCGGGCCGGCAGTTTCATATATTTGCAGGCCCTTGTGGACTTCAGTTATTTACCTGTCTTTTTCTTCAAATAATCTTTCCCTTTTTTTTCTTTATGAACGTACCGGAATCAAACATGATCCATCATGTTACGATAACTTACAGTTTCATTTCCAGGTATTTCAGCGCTTTGCGCATAGGAATGTCAACACAATTCTTTAACAAATAAAAACGTCTCTCTGCGCCATAGGCTTCGCTAATTGATATTGTAGAAACAGTGTGAACCAGTTTACAGTGTAGTCTATTTTGTTTTTATTGGTTTGACTTTAATAAAATGGGCCTGCAGATTTCATTCAGGGCCTGTAGATTTTAAAGCCTGCAGGCGGCAGCAGGCCCTGATGGCCCACTGGCAAATTAAAGTATTGCAAACACTGCATTCAATCGTTCATTGCCAGATTGCCGTGCATTCCCCTGACATCCCACTGGTGATGAATGACATCGGGATGGCGCTCACTCCAGGCTCGCTGCATTTCTTTGGCGTGGAGTTAGCGGTAAGGGTTTGTGTGTTTTGTGTGTGAATGTAAATCTGCGTGTGGTACGTCCACAGTAGATGAACTAGATTTAGGTCCTGGTTATTCATGACATCATAGTTATCATTATGTAAAGGCTGGATATTTTGTCCTGGTCTTTTGCACAAGTAACCCAATATCCTACCCTTTACCAGTTATCTGATAGGGTTCTGGGGCTCAGTGAAAAAACAAGCTGGCTTGTTGTCACCTCGACAGTGCAGGCAGAAAGAGCCATTGTACAGATACAATAATGAAA
>VKKT01000487.1:205718-221194 GCA_008038995.1 Haliotis laevigata | reverse complement strand
TATGGCAAGCACATGGGTTGCTGAAGACCTATTCTACCCCGGATCTTCACGGGTCTATATTCCTAGAGGGTACACTGGTAGAGGGTACAGTCCTTGAGGGGACACGTGTATAGGGTAGATTCCTGGAGTTCAAAACGAAGTACACAAAGACATAAGTAAAATAACACCAGCAATCTGGCAAAACTGTGTACAGAATGTCGAAAATGACTGGTTGAATAATGGCATAAACTAAACCACTTTTATCACTGATTTAGTACTGATTCTCTATTTCATTTTCGACGTGGTATTGTTGCGACTCACATCAGATTTAATGATACCCCATATAAGTTCTTTTGGATTGAGATCGCAATGGTAAGGCGGTAAACGTTTAGTTTCATGGCCATGAGCTTTGAGATATTGGTCTACCTTATAGATTGGTGTTGTTTAACTTCCCCATTCATTTCAGTTCGCATTGAACACGAGTGAACAATCAGGCAGAAACCCCACAGTTTTACAACCTGCGTGTAACACAGTGAGTCGCTCACCTAATGGCAGTTTCCTGTTACAAGGTTCTATAGATACTGACTGACTGAGTTTGGTTTTACGCCGCTTTTAGCAATATTCCAGCANCATCACGGCAGGGGACACCAGAAATGGGCTTCACACATTGTGCCCATGTAGGTTCTATAGATTAGGTATCTACCCATAATGTGTGCTTGCAGTGTGGCTGACGTTCACCCATGTTTCGTCTCAGAGACTACATTGGTAGAAAATGTTATGTTTTAGGAGTATTTGTCCTAAGGTCTTTGGACGGTAGATTGCTGGAAGGTTCGGTGAACTGGTATGGTCCTTTTGCATAGGATCCTTGGTGTATTGACGAAGGGATATGTTTCTTACGGATCCAACTTCAGAAAACAGATCGTTTTATTTTTAAAAGGTTTTCGTCACCCAATCAATGAGTTAGTGAGAGACACGTCCATTTGTACAGGAAAAATAGACAAAACAAACGATTTTATGGTCCAATCAGGTACTCATACCTACCACCAGCAGATTCCACCAGACAATGGGCAGTAGGGTAGCCTAGTGGTTAAAGTGTTCGGTCGTCACGCTGCAAACCCGGGCTCGATTCCCCACATGGGTACAATGTGTGAAGCCCATTTCTGGTTTCCCCCGACGTGATATTGCTGGTATATTGCTTAAAAGCGGTGTTAAATCATACTCACTCACTCACTCTACCAGACAAAACAGGCAATACTTCAGATTACAATGTGAATAAGCGAATGTTGAGTAACACCGCATCAAATTAAGTATTTCTGTTATAAGAGACAAACATATCAGAGCCAGCTGTACGTTCCTCTTTCACTCACACCGACACACAAAGAACTCACCAAGAAATGACACATAAGAAAGTAGAAACCAATTCAAGACAACTGGACTCCCGATTCCCTTAACTCCACAATGCAACCAACCCGCTTTTTATCAATTGCAAACGATATGGTATCAATGGTTTAGGTTTCACGAGTATTAGCATATGTTTAACAGCTGTAATAAATTTAGTTTTCAAGCGCATTTTACAGCAGCGTCACTTGGTTTTATAACATTTCTAGATTTTTTACCCCCGCTGTTAGTCTTTTCTTTTGCTGCAGTCAACGTTCTCCCCGCTCGTTGGCACCCATAACAAAAAACATCTATCAGTAACTTTACCCCTGACATTTTTTTCATAAAAAAACACAAAACACATAAAAACAACGTTTTTTTCGAGAGTGAGTATATCCATGAGTTGTCAGCTTCTCGTTTTATCAATTATAGACCAATTACAAGGTGTGGGATCACCGCAGCCGAGTTTCCCCGAGGCGAAAGCAGGCCTTCATATCTCACTCTATGGTAACACTACACCGGTGCAGGAACACACAACATGCTTTATGTGACAACTGACGTCGTGTAAATAATAAGTTACTAATCAGATGAGGAACACAATCGCCAAGGGATGACACTCACACAACCTCGGGAGGAGAATTTCATATAATAACAGTGTAGGCATTACAATCCAACTTTGATGGATTTCACGGCTTGACGACAGTAAACCCTAGACGGGGAGCGACTATGATGCACATCTACCGTCAACGATGGTATTGTTGTCCCTGTCGTCATCCTCTAGTTGTGGGACGCGAGTGGTGAGACGGCCCTCTGAAATCTGGCCTCTCAGAGGCGAGGCCCACGTTGCAGCTGGGGATAGACTGACGCTGTAGCTTGGGGAAAGTCGACACTAGCTGGGGAGAGGACGATGTTGTAAGAGGGAGGACGGGACACTGTAGCTAGGGAGACACTGAAGCTAGTGAGATGACTCTGTAGCTTGGGGAAAGTCCATACCAGGGAAAGGATGATGTAAGGGACAGGCCGACATTGTAGCTGGTGAGAACTGGACACTGTATAGGGAGAGACTGAAGCCAGCGAGATCACACTGTGGCTAAGAAGAAGAAACTGTAACCGGGGTGCGAGAGGCCGACACTGAAACCGGTGTGAGGCCGACACTCCAGCTGGGGAGATACCGGCACTCTAGCTTGTGAGAGCCCGACACTGTGGCCTGGGGGAGACCGACAGTGTAGCTGGGAAGAGGAAACTGTAACCGGTGTGAGGCCGACGCTGAAACCGGTGTGAGGCCGACACTCCAGCTGGGGAGATACCGGCACTCTAGCTTGTGAGAGCCCGACATTGAGGCCTGGTGGAGACCGACAGTGTAGCTGGGAAGAGGAAACTGTAACCGGTGTGAGGCCGACACTCCTGCAGGGGTGATACCGGCACTCTAGCTTGAGAGCCCGACATTGAGGCCTTGGAGAGACCGACAATGTAGCTGGGAAGAGGAAACTGTAACCGGTGTGAGGCCGACACTCCTGCTGGGGAGATACCGGCAATCTAGCTTGAGAGCCCGACATTGAGACCTTTGAGAGACCGACAATGTAGCTGGGAAGAGGAAACGGTAACCGATGTGAGGCCGACACTGAAACCGGTGTGAGGCCGACACTCCAGCTGGGGAGATACCGGCGCTCTAGCTTGTGTGAGCCCGACATTGAGGCCTGGGAGAAACTGACAGTGTAGCAGGGAGGAGGAAACTGTAACCGGGGTAGTTGGGGATTGTCCGACACTTAAATCGTGTGACACAGCAGTACACGCATCGGCCCCGACACTTTAACCGAGTAAGTGCTGTATATGTACTGAGGTCAGCCTTGTCCGTACATTTGGTGGTTGAGGGATGACCACTGTACAAATGAAATACAGAGTATTGCAGAATATTCGGATGGTGGTCTCCTTATTTGAGTCGAAATTTGATTGATAAGAGGCAATATTTCAGGACTGGCAAACCAATAATAATGCCGCCAACAACGTTACACATAGAACCCATAGTGTACACTACTTTTCAAAGGTTCCTCCCCTTGTGCCGCGAACGCTGCGCTAACGTGAGTGAAATTATGGTTTTACGCAGCTTTTAGCAATGTTCCAGCAATATCACGGCGGGGGACACAAGAAATGGGCTTCACACGTTGTACCCATGTAGGAAATCGAACCCGGGTCTTCGGCGTGACGAGCGAACGCTTTAACCACTAGGCTACCCCACCGCCCCTAACGGTAAATTTCTGCGTGGCGCGAAAACGTACTTGTGCCATTTTAAAAAGATTATTGCGTTCTTGTGTAATGAAAACTTCACTAACTTTTCGTTACATTGGAGATATATTGTATCGTTCACTAGTTCGTAGTATTGGAACATACTTCATCGTGGCGTTCAATGGTTGAAAAGACACCATGACAAATGTACATATGGGAGCGGGTGAGTAAGTGATCAAGTGATCAAGTGATGAATAAAACGTTTGCCACATGATATTAATATTAATATATACTATCCCCAAAAAGAAACGCATAGGCGTTTTGTATTTTCGAAATCTATTAATTACCTTTTGTGTTCAAACAATCGTCAAAATATGCAACAAAAGTGTATGATTTTACACAATTGCACAAGTTAAAAGCCGACTTTACCTGAAAATGTTGATTTTGATGAGATTTCTTACAAGAATTAAAAAGGCATCGCCACAACGCAACAAAAATCACATTCCAGTTGAATTGTGGAGCAAAGAGCATGCACTGTCTGGCTATAAAAATCCAGATTACTTTCGGAAATCGGCATCCGTTTTGAAGGAGTTTCAAGATCAAATCACTACGCCAAGTCTTGACGCTGTGACACGGAACATCGCCATTGAAAGAATGCTCGCTGGAGAATACCAATTTTCTGTTGCCAGACGTCTGAATGTGAGTCTGAGCACGATATCACTGCTTGCAGCTCGTTACAACCAAACAGGTATAACAAATCCCCGTCCCCGTACAGGCAGACCTCGAGTCACCACTGTACATACGGGTACTACATTTGCGTGATCGTACTGCCACGTGTGAGAGCACAGCAGCCAGGGTGCCTGGAATTCGGAGGATATCCGGTCAAACTGTACGGAACAGGTTGAATGTGATTGGACTGAGAGCCAGGAGACCCGACGTCGGTACCGTGCTACGTGGTTACCATCGCGCTCAACGTCTCCTTTATCTAGAATTATCCACTTGCTTGTATAGACATTACCTTCTTCGAAACCGATGTAAAAATGAATTTCTTAAGCCTTATTTGTTAACGAGTTAAACATGTTTGAAAACAGATTTCTGGGTTATGTGTTTCCTTTTTGGAATAGTATATTTATGTTATATAACGACACATTTTAACGTTTTACTAGTCGATTTCTCGGTATCACGATGCACTCTTGAGGGTTACTTCTGTTGTTCCGGGGCACCGAGTGCATCACGTTACTTACGTCATACTGAAGACATGCATGTCTGGTGCAATTGTATGCTCAGAATCCGTAACAAAATACCTTTTGATATATTCACTTGTGTGTGGCCGAGACGAGGCAGAAAATCTGCAACCTCGTCCACAAATGACTAGAATTAGGACACGTAATATGCAATAACTTAGTGCTTACAACCAAGACAGCATTATGTTAGCTGAGAAAATTACCACATCTGTCGTAGCTACAATTATCCTTTTGTATTTAAACGCAGTAAAAACCGAATACCTGACGTGCTTCGTGCTATCCGCGCACCTGCAGTCCGAACGCTAAGTAATAAAGTGATATGACGTGATCGACCGTGGTCCCGTCTTCACTGAGAGGAGGTACAACTTGTTATTATAAAGCTTCTAGTTATCACAGAAAGACCATTATCTTGTTTGTAATTGGATAGATTCACACCTATCCTCCTGCCCATACATCTCTTTCTGTTGTGGAGGACCTCCAGGACACTCAGACATCAAAGTGTCATGTTTGTATTCAAATAGTACTAAATTTCCGTTGTAATTTACGGCCAATTGAATGACATTTTATGCGTGTGTGGTTTTGACAGATATTATGGCTATAAAAATGTTGATAATGATACTATTAACACTTATATGAAATATCCCAATTTTGCGGAGATGGGCCAAGTGTGTGGAACTAATGTCTGGCGGGGTTGGTCGTACAGCGCTAATCAACCTTATATCCCCCTGGGTAGGGGAGAGGAGGCACATTGAGGTCAATGGGGCAAGGAGGGACGGTCGAAGAACGCTGTATACCCCTCTTATCATATATGTAGTTAAACGGGTAGACAGGGCAGAGGCGTTTCACTGAAATGGGACATTAGTGCCAAGCTCCTGTTGATGTCAACAAATTTGCGCAGCCATGATAAAGATATGACCAGCGCCTATGCCTCGTAACGAATCTTCAATTGTCCTGCGTTGAGCGATTGTTATCAGCGTCTGTAAGCTCCGGTCATCTTTATTTATCTCAGTAGTGGGCGGCGTCCACACTTGACTAGACAGACATGGACAGGAGACCTTGGTCTGTCCATTCACTGGTAGGTGCATTGTCCATTGAACATTGGAGTCACCGTAGGATGCATGGGCTGTATATTTTGAGGGGCTCGCCTCAATAGAAACAGGCCAGTGTCCAGTCCAACGGTCACCTCCGCCGCTGGAGGCTAATATTGTCCAATAAAAAGATTCACGATCGCAGCTAGTCGCTGTTTGCTTCTAGTCGTTTCACAGCACGTCGCTTCGCGGTCCGGAATGTAACAAATTCTGCCACTGACCCTACAGTTACTTCGTACCCACCAAGGACCGAACCCAGCTGGACACTGTCCACTAAAACGCCAAGTTCTCCTGTTCGACGAAGTTTATGCGAGCATAATTAGTCTCATATTAAAATGTATTTTTCACAGTTGATCCGAAAGGGGTCATTGCGAAGGGTCAGGGGATCCCCTGGGTGACCGCATCAACCCTTGACCTCTGTCGAAGAGGGGTGATGACACTTGGGATGATCTCGCGAGATCATCATCATCTCTGTCTGTCCAATCTGATACTTATTGATACACATCGGGATACTTATATCTGTATACTGCAAGGGAGGGTTAGGGACTACAAGGTGGCAGTCTAACCTGAATTTCGTTGTAGAGGAAAATCTCACCACTGTTATCCCTTGTTGTATACTGGAAGGGAGGGTAGGGACTACGAGGCGGCAGTCTGAGCGGAATTTCGTTGTGGAGGAAAATCTTACCACTTTATATACCCGTTCCTCATTGCAGACTTACATAAATTCAGCGTGTATTTCGATATTTACCAGTACTGTAGGCGTGAAGCGTAACAGAACGTTTGTTTGTCGCAATAGATCCTAAATATGTCTCTTAATGAACCGATAGAGCATTGAATAACATTCCCTTAAGCCATGGTAGAATGTGTTACAATACATTCCGAGCAATGCTGTTTGTTGAATACCCTTATATTCACGTTACATGACTGAATGTACCTTGGCTTCCACAACAAGCTTCTTTGTAGGAACGGCGTCGTTCGTGCACGGCAGATCCGCACACACTTGTCGAGATACTTAATAGTAGGATGACCTTTCAAATCCACATACGCCCCTTGGCTGCAGTAAATACTTAACACTTGCTCGCATTGTGTGCTAGTGATAGTTGCAAAAGGGCCATTATCCATAAATATGATTCATATTTAAATTAATTAAAATGACATACAAAGATTAATGTAAGAGTAACTGCTTGAGGGCGACACACTGCCGATGTCTACCGTGCACGTCAGACAGATTATGACCATAGCTGATCGCATGATCAAACGCAAAAGTGGCAGTTGATGTAAGTTTCATTCAAACTATTCAAACCCACGTGTTTGACTCACATCATATGGTATGGTGGAGATCATTTCAGCTGTTAACGCTGGCCCTAATTCCACCATTAGTGTCTGTTTCTCACAGGGTTCTGATCGTTCTACTACCCAGGATTCAATGCGCCCAGCTAATCCTGAGTCATCACTGCGCCGGAGTGAGGTTCTGATAGCCAAATCTGGACCTATGGGCTTAAGACGATGCAGCTTCGCAATGTCTCAGGTTCTAGGTCACGCCATCCCTGCTCTGTCAGCATAAGGGGTAACCACTTTGGTCATGTTCGGGGTTTGAGTCTCGTTGGCGGACTCGTAAGTTTAACAGTCTGCTCGGACATTGTGAGTTAGAAAATTACGAAAGAGACTGCGAGAAATTGTGGATTACTTGCCCCCTCATGCTAAAGCAGTTTGGTTCCCAGCCTTGTGAGGAGTCAAGGTCAGAACTGACTCCTAATAACTAAATGCTGGTAGAAAGCTAGTTGGTAGGTAGTTGTTAAAGCCAACTAAAATTGGAAACGAATGGGCAGACGCAAGCTGAGCTGCTAACGTACCCCACTTTGGGGGCAGTGGGGTAGCCCAGTGGTTAAAACGTTCGCTCGTCATGACGAAGACCCGTGTTCGATTCCCCACATGTGTGCAGAGTGTGGAGCTTATTTCTGGTGTCCCCGCCGTGATGTTGCTGGAATATTGCTAAAGCGGCGTAAAACTATACTCACTCGTACCCCATTCCGCAAACAAGTGGTTATCCCTAAAGTGATTGGCTCAGTCTCGACTTTCCATAGACAACCCTGATGTAGCTGGAATAATCCTGACTGTGGCATAAAACAAGATTCACTCACTCACACATGTGCACAAACCAGTACTCGACAAAAACGGCTTTGCAATTAATGTCGCTAAACCTGCTCCCTCACTCACAGACCCGCGCACCGAGTTCACCTCCAGACTTCTTAACTCTGACGGTACATCAAAGGACTCACCTGGATTCCTTACAGAGCAACGAGGGTGGTACATGCGGGTGTGTTATTCATCCACCCTCCCGTGTGTGTAGAAAGATGATTACACCCTCCCCAAGTCGCCGGGACCGCCAATCTGCTCTCTCACTGTTTTCTATAATAAGGTATTTTGTTTGGGATAGGAAACAGAGAATACGCCGGGAACAACAGAGTTGGTAAAGCGGATTATAAACTCCACACACCGGAGTGTACAATAATCTTGAAAATGTTTTTCTGTTAAATACAACACATCGGCCGATGAATTACCTGCGACTTAAATTGTAAATGAAAACATTTCTTAAATGTCACATAGAAAGGGCATCGTTTGTGAAGCGATCTGCGAGTGTTTATTTCTTATTATACTGGACAACGCGGTGTGTGGAGGGCACTTCTCTACCAGTGTAAACACAACCAAATCCGACATTCTGAGTAGAGCTAATACCACTAAACCATCTTTCTATTATGGCGACGGGAGAAGGGACAAGCTGAAATTTCTTCACGGCTATTTGTCGACAGTGTCAATTAGGTTGTTCAAAGGGTGTTATTACAATACATGCATTCAGCATGATCGAGAAGGGCGCTGTGTGGAGCTCCGAGACCACCCACTGTAGTCATATCCGGGCACTCACATCCGGGCGGTCACACGCTCTGACGGTGGCGTAAGGGCAACTTGTTACAAGTTGTACATAAGGGATTTAATCTGTCAGGCAATTATACTCGATAAATCACAACTATGAAGCGTAATGTGGCATGCATTATTATGCAACTAGACGCATTCCAGTTTGGAATGAAAAGTGTTTTATGTGGGGATGAATAACGACAATAAACAACATTGGGGATTGGTGTTAAGAAATCGTTAAATTCAAAACTGCAGTCGTACTGTAAACTCATTGATAAATATGAAAGGCTTAAGCGTACAGTTACAATTTATTTGAAAAGGCACAACGAAAGTGCATTGGTTGTGCTATTTACTAACATTAATCTTTGAACCTTGTTCACACTTACTGAATAATTCATAATGAAAATTCTCAGACACTATACACTATACGCCGTCTTCAGTGGAAAGGTCCCAGACATTGACGGCTTTACTATTCCTTACATTAAATACCATATCGGAAAAGCGGGCAGACAGATTATCCAGGCATGCGTAAAGGAAAAGGTTATAATAGTCTTGGAATGCCGGATGTCGCATTCTGTAACCCACACACGCGCTTACCTTAAGACTTACCAAAAAAACTCTACAAAGCCATGTTTATAAATGCAGAAAAACGTTCACAACTACACAATCACAGCCGGAAATACCATGAACTTTTTGAGAACCATATTGCCTTGTTCCTTTTGAGTTATGCATTTTCCCGCTGCCTCGTTCATTTTCTGTTCACAATAACAGAATTTCCGGCAGGGACAGAGTGTCTGTGTATCAAGTTTGTAAGGCTGCCCAACGCTAATCGTAAACTAATACTAACTCCCACCTAATGTAACAATGTCGGGTCGTAGTCACCATTATATCGTTTTGCCACCAATCTAAAACGGAAAGAAGTAAGATCTCTTTCTGGTCTACGTTCTGCACACTTGTGTAATACAGACTTTCGTTTGTCAAGACATTTTACAAAAGCCAGGCAGTAGAACTATAAACTGAGTGAACCAAAATAATTATTTAATGTCTGAATATCAATATGTATATTATTATTAATTTACAAGGTATCCTTGTTATGTTTTTCGGATGTATGTTTCTGTTGTCTAAGACCTATGAAGATCCCTGTTGGAATTGGTATTCATTAACCCATGCTTGTCGTAAGAGGCGACTAATTTTATCGGGTGGTCAGGCTGGCTGACATGCCATCGTATCCCAATTGCGTAGATCGATGCTCATGATGTTGATCACTGGGTTGTCTGGTCCAGACTCGTTTATTTACAGACACCCGCCATATAGCTGGAATATAGCTGAGTGCGGCGTAAAACTAAACTCACTCACTCACTCTGTTGTCATTGTGTCTCATAAGCCTTTTCGCAGGAAGATATTTAAAACTATGTGTCCGTCGTTTGGACACATCAGTATACTATTTCCGCGTCAAAATATACTATTTCGTTTGTTTCAAAAAGATGTATTGCTGGGCCTACCAAATGTGTTCACAAAGTGACAGCATCAATGGTTAACTATAACGCAGTCAAGGGTAACAATAACACAGAAATGACTTTCTTTATATTCCCAAAGGGTATCTCAGACCATCGGAATTGTCAACATGTAGATGCTTCACAACGTCAGGTGCGGTGGGGTAAGCCTAGTGGTTAAAGTGTTAGCTCACCACGCCGAATACTGGGGTTCGATTCCACACATGGGTACTGTGTATGGAGCTCATTTCTAATGTCCCCATCGTGATATTGCTGGAATATTGCAATATGCGGCGTAAAAACACACTCATGTAGTTTGGTAGCACTCGGATATCAGACTTGCTCATCTGGGACCCGATCGGCAAAGCGTTCGTAACGTTACGACCTGTCGTAACTCTATAATTTATCATAGCTTACGAATGTAGCGCTACGAATGCTTTGTGGATCGGGACCCTGAACTCGCGGTTGGGGAGACCAGTTAGATTATCTCAACTGGTTTATATGTATATTTCTGCTATGAGATTCAGGGTTACCAGAAACCAATCCACCAGGGCCTAGATTTTCGAAGCTCTCTTAGCGCTAAGATAGTCGGAAGTGCCATGCATTAACATTAACTTACGACTATCTTAGCGCTAAGAGAGCTTCGAAAATCTAGGCCCTGCTCCTTTATGTTTAGCAATATCCCAGCAGTTCTGGCCTTTGTGTCTATATTTCAAACCTGTAAGGTACAACAGAGCACGTAGATTTCAAAGAGCGTAAATACGCCCCTGTTCGAAATTTGTTTAGAAACAGTTACAACATTCAAGGCCTCCGCAGAGCTTTCGAAAGCTCCAGACATCTGGGGGAAGTGGAGTAGCCTAGTGGTTAAACGTCCGCTCGTTACGCTGAATACATGGGTTCGATTCCCCACATGGATACAATGTGGGAAGCCCATTTCTGGTGTCCCCCCGCCGTGATATTGCTGGAATATTGCTAAAAGTGGCGTAAATCAATACTAGCTCGCTCCAGACATCTGTTTTTAAATTCCAAATCAGTGAATAAAATCATGGCTAATGCAATTAGCTATAACCTCTTGTACTATATGTTTATGAGTTTTTTTTCAGGTGAATAGTTGACTTGCCACTGCATGTATTTGCGACGGATGAAGAAGAATACAGTCATCTAGCTAATACCTGGTATCATCACTAATTGATAGTGATTTACAAATATCCTCCTCCTTATCAATGAGTGAGTAAGTGAGTGAGTTTGATTTACGCTTTGTTTTAGCAATATTCAAGCAATATCACGGCGGGGGACACCAGAAATGGGCTTCCCACATTGTATCCATGTGGGGAATCGAACCCATGTATTCAGCGTAACGAGCGGACGTTTAACCACTAGGCTACTCCACTTCCCCCAGATGTCTGGAGCTTCATACATTGTACCCATGTGGGGAATCGAACTCGGGATTTCGGCGTGACGAGGGACCGCTTTAACCACTAGGCTACCCCACCGCCCCTTCTCCTCAGTATTATCGTTGTTGTTGTTGGTGTTATACAGATTTAAATCGATGGTGATGTTATTGTTATTATTATCAATATTATCATTTAATCATCATACAGTGCCTGTTATATGTCTCTATGCGTTATCACTTTCTTCATGAACACTGTTGTTTATCATTAAGGCTAGGGAATAACAATGGTTTCATTTCAGCTCTATCAAGACGTGATAGGTTTGATGTCGATAAGCTGCAAGTATCATACGATAGGGTATTGTTTATTGTGACGGGAATGTCGTCCAGATGGGAGCAGTATTAACGCAAGCGCACGTACGCACGCATACACTGTCTTAAATTCCCTGCGTCCTACTCCCACCTCTTCTGCAACTTACAGGGCAATGGGGTAGCTTAGTGGTTAAAGCGTTCGCTCGTCACGCCGAAGACCTAGGTTTGATTCCCCACATGGGTACAATGTGTGAAGCCCATTTCTGGTGTCTCCAGTCGCGATATTGCTTGAATATTGCTAAATTCGAAGTTAAACCATACTCACTCACTCACTCTTCAACTTAGTATACCACATTTTACCTGTGCTCGTCACTTAAAAGGAACTCTTTTATATACCTCATGCTAACTTACTCTCCAACCTAATGTTTGTTCTTACAACTGTAGAGGCGGTGGGGTAGCCTAGTGGTTAAAGCGTCTGCTCGTCACGCTGAAGACCAGGGTTCGATTCCCCACATGGGTACTTAGTTATTACTAAGGTATCTCAATACCGACACATCATCCCAGTCCATACTAAGGTATCCCAATAACGACACATCATCCCAGTCCATACTAAGGTATCCAAATACCGACACATCACCCCAGTCCATACTAAGGTATCCAAATACCGACACATCACCCCAGTCCATACTAAGGTGTCCTGATACCGACACATCACCCCAGGCTTACTAAGGTATCCTAATAACGACACATCAGCCCAAGCCCATACTAAGCTATCCCAATACTAACACATCACCCCAGGCTTACTAAGGTATCCAAATACCGACACATCACCCCGGCCTTTACTACGGTATCCTAATACCGACACATCACCCCAGGCTTACTAAGGTATCCCAATAACGACACATCAGCCCCAGCCCTTACTAAGGTATCCAAATACCGACACATCATCCCAGCCCTTCCATAGGTACCCTCATTCCGACACATCACCCGCAATCCTTCTTCAGCTACCCCCTATATATATATGACATTTTCTGTTTATAAATAAGAATGTAATTAATATATACTCATGCCAATAATGGTGGCCACCCTCTTCAACCATTATTGGCACGAGTATATATGTATTTAAAAAACTCATTTGGACTTTGAACTGAAATTTGTATGAATGCAGACTTGATGTCGTCGCTATATGGCTGACATATTGCCGATGGGACGTAAACCCCAAATCAACTCAGCTATCCCCCATACCGACACATCACCCCCAGTCCTTACTAGAGTACCCCCATACCGACATACCACCCCAGTCCTTCCTCTGTTAACTACATGCCAACAGATCCCCCTCTTCCAGTCTTTCCTTGGGTACCCCCCAATACCGACGCACCACCCCATGATTATCAATCTCACCCCGGTCAGCTCGTAGCGTACCTCTACCAAACCACACATGCACAACGAACAGCGTGTGTGCTGTCTACCCAGTCCCCTCGCAGCAGCGTAACGCTATCCCGCCTTCTACATTGCCAGGTACCCTTACTCTTGTACCGGTGAAAGTGATAGCTCACAGACAGAGAAAGCAATGGAAAGAAGACCATCCCAACAAATAAAATCGTATCAAATTCATGGCCTGAACACCTGTGTAAGGTTAAAAGTCTTGGCCAGACCTGAAAGCTAACTGCTCAATTAGCTCAAGGGATGAATGTACTGGGGGCATCGTTTTCCCCTGCCCCTCCGTGCGATTGAGACATTCTGGGAACGGGCCATGACCCCACGACACCACAAACATCAGAACGTGAGTCCCCTCAATGGGCATTCTGTTTCATTGCTTAATAAGGTGCGAACGATTTCTCAAATGAGCAGTAGAGGGCCCGTGAGCAGAATGTCGGCAAGAGCAAACACACTTGGGGGGACAGTGATTCAGTGACAGAAAGCTTCATATATAATATCCCTCTGTCATATCACAGTCCCCCCACCAAGGCTGACACGTGAGCCACTGTGCGTTCACACACTGCGCATAAATACCCTTTTAATGACGGCCGTGTGTGCTTCTGCGGCATATGAATGACTGTGTAGCTCTATCAATGGGATTTAATCAATGAGTTCGGAAATCGTGACATAACATTCATATAGCCTTGTGTCGGAACGGTGTGATAGGAAATAACACTGTTCTCTATGCGGTAAATTATATATTAACGACCTGCGAACAGCAGATTTAATAATACGCTTTATCTTCTTTCGTAGGAGTTAATAAGTCGTTACGGACGCTTAATGTATGTGTCGTTCTTATGTCGACAATGGACATTGAACACGAAGAAGTGTTTTTCGCTGATTCGGCGTATGATCACAATGGCACAACTGTTGCGTTTCTTACTACTTGACTACTGAAATCGTACATTTGTCTGTTTGACAATTATGCAAAAAATACACCCATTCATAGTTTTCCGCTGTCTTTACAACCAACATAGCCCGTGCTTTGTGTACTCAATACACAAAGCTCCCATACAACTGTCCAAAGGGCACTTTTATACCGCTGATTTCCCCCGTGCGAAGGTCAGTCAAACGATGAATTAAATGCCAATACGATAAGCATACACCCATCCCATGTAGACAACTGACCGTTTACCATTGTGTGTCCGTGTTGAGCCTATTCAGTGTTGCTATGTCATCCCGTTCTCACACTGACCGCTTGTCTCAGGCCATGCTATTTGTAAACAACACAAGCTATACTGGAATTAATCATAACCGCTGTCAAAACCTCGTACGTGACTTAACTTGGAACTCTCTGGTCGAATGTGAGAAAATAATTATATCCATATAATATGGACATTAATGACACGGTAGGTTGTGACCTGTAGTATAATGACCTTGACTTTAGGTCACGTTGGGAGCTGAGTGCATTGGTAAGGGACACACACAGTTGCCTTCATAATTCCCATTAAACACTGCACACAGCGACATCACGTAAATCTTGACGACAAATGTTGGTTGTTGGTTTAAGTATCGTTATATACCTTGATGAAGTTAAACTGATATGACGGTCGTTGCTTTAGGGGTTTTGATACTTTTTGCTGAAGTTTACTAGGTATATGATTGGTGGTATTTTAAGTGTCATTATATACAGACAGACAGACAGACAGATAGTTTATTAAAGTCTCACCTCACAATGCACAATACAAGTACAATAAAACAGCGAGCCACCCTTTCTGGGTTACGAGAGACTATTAGCTAAGAACATATACACACAATATGAAAACTATATACACATAGAAGTTATTATTAAATAACTAAGAACAATAAAAAATACATCAGTAAGTTATCATAAAGTATACGTATACATACACAATATAAAAATATTACCTATTACCATATAAACCTGTTTATTTGTTTATATATACCTGTGCTGAAGTTTACTCTGAATATGACGAGTGTTGTTTTAGATATGTCGTTATATACCTGTGCTGAAGTT
>VKKT01000487.1:96908-107504 GCA_008038995.1 Haliotis laevigata | reverse complement strand
CACCACCACCACCACCCAAAGATAGTGATAACCTCGGATCTGTAGAAACTATGACCCATATTTGTCAGTTTTAACATCCTAAATTTGCGGACATGTTTTTACGATTGTAGGACAAACCCCCTGTAGACTAAAGGCCCCTAGGACAAAAAACCCTAGAGTGTTTTGTCCGCACACCGTTTTCACTGAATGTATAAAACTTGATCTCATATTTGTTTCTGATATATTTTGACATGTTATACCTCCTATTATTTTACAGAAACGTGTTGTCTCCAAGTAGACATGACCTGATGAATGCCTTTAATCTTGGAATCGTCTGAATTATACATATATTGTCGCTTAAGAGTATGAGCACCTATTGAAAACCTTTAGGGGTTTCTTGTAAAATGTATGCATACATACATACATACATACATACATGCATGTGTTCATGTCCAATGTCAGAAATACTACGGATGACCAGTTAGGATATAAGGCACGTCATGCTATTGCAGCTCGCAGCTGGGACAACAGACAGGGTAATAACATACTTCCATCCCTTGGTATCACGCTGGGGGCGATTCATCAGTTGATAAGAAAACACCAGGCCCCGCAGTTGTCCATCAAACAACAGTTTATCATCAGTTTTTCAACATATGTGTTTGGGAATGACTAGTAACGCATGTTTTATCACTAGACACTGGGCGAGTCCGTCCTAGTGCCATCAATATTGTCTCTAAACCTATTGTCGTGACGGAGAAGGCTCCACTTTTTGTCGAGTATAACCTATCGTGTTGGAGCAAAGAGGAGTTATTCTAACTATGCGACAACACCATATAAATCTATGTTGGAACGCTTCACATACCTTTCGCGTCAGCGTTTTGTAAGATTAAAAGGGGTCGTAGAAAATCACCTTGTTGCATCACTAGAACATATGTAAGAGGCTACTGGTCTCCATGGGCACTCATGTCGCTTTGTTAAGTGTGCTTATATTGATAAGGCCTGTCTGTCTACCTGTCTCTGCAATACATAGTCTAATTTACTCAGGTCAAAGGCCGTGGTTCCATTACATCTGCACAAGTAAAAACGAAAATCCTGTTTGTTTACACAATGAAATAAATACTGATATGGCGCGGCCTATAGTGTGGATTAACGGAAGGGGCTACGCCAGTTGTGGCATGGGTACCCCGTCCAATGATAAATTGTAATGTAATAGCATCTTCCCTGTGGAAAGGCACATACATCTCTTCAACGACACACCGCTAGATAAATGTCTTCACTGTTTCGGTAAGTGTAAACTGGACGTGTTATTGGTCCGTGTTATGGAGTGGTCTGCTCCTCCTCAACATACATCGTCCCCCGTGTCACGGGAGATGGAGAAGGTGTCATAGGGAGATTGGACAAGTTTAATTGGCGCAGCAGTTGACAAGACAAGCAAATGGCGTGTATGCAATGTCGGCTTACACAAGGAGCTACGTGAGACAAGGCCACGGTCCAGATTGTGCATGTCTGTCACTATCTTCATAACACGTTATGCCGAACTGTACTGGAAATTGCCCCAGCCCCTTGTCTTAAGCTTGTCTTACGTCTACTGACTATGACTGCCCTACTGCTTAATACCTTGTATGTCTAGTTAACCTGTCTTATTATTTTAAATATAGCAGTGAACAAGCGAGGTCAAAACCTAGTTTTGTGGTTAGTCCTGATTTGTCCTATTGTGTCTTCTTGCGTCCAGGTTCGAGAACCCCGAGTGTGGTTTTCACCGCTTTTAGCGATATTCCAGCAACATTACTGCGGGAACACCAGCTATCAGCTTCACACACTGTACCCATGTGGGGAATCGAACCCGGGTCTTCGGCGTGACGACCTGATGCTGTAACCATCAGCCTACCCCACCACCCCAACCTCTGAGGATCGGGGTCTGAGGGCTGACATTGATGAATGTTTTCGTATGTTTCCGGGCTGTTCAGTATTGTATTTTGCATATTCAGACAGAAGTTTGTAATACACAAATGAACAGTCCTGAAACTTGTTCTCTTGTCCTTGTATATCACAGCAATATATCCGAGGCAATTTAAATTTCTCAACAGGAACATATGTCACCATCGATTTGTCCCAAAGCACGAGTTTCGTGTAATTGTCGTCTTAAATCCGATCATATTCGAAGGCACGGGCAATTGTTCAGCTCGACAACAGGTGTCACATGTGTTTGTCCATATACCGGAAGTCAGATCATATACCTGAGGTAAATTAAATAATTTCTCAACAGAAACATATGTCACCATCGATTTGTCCCAAAGCACGAGTTTCATGTAATTGGTGCCTTAAATCCGATTATATTCAAAGATATGAGCAACAACTCAGTTTAGTCCAACAACAGGTATTACAAGTGTAGGTCCATATTCCGAGCTCCTGCGGTATACCTAAAGTCAGGCCATATTCTTCCTGAACATTTGCTGTTTTATGTTTAATTGTATACGAAAGTTCTAACATATCCCCAGGTAGAGTGAGTGAGTGACTTTAGTTTTACGGCGCACTCAGCAATATTCCAGCTATATGGCGGCGGTCTGTGAATAATCGAGTCTGGACCAGACAATCCAGTGATTAACAACATAAGCATCGATCTGCGCAATTGGGAACCGATGACATGTGTCAACCACGTCAGCGAGCCTGACCACCCGATCCTTTTAGTCGCCTCTTACGACAAGCCTTGGTTACTGGAGATCAATATTCTAACCCGGACCTTCACGGATCTCCCCAGGTAGAAGCATCACAGTCTCTATCTCATCAATGATTTTAGATCTTCCTGAGAAATGAAAAGCGCCTGACAATGGTTTCACTTCGCTTGGTTCAAAGTCTGCTGACCTCTGGACAGAATCACTTCGCGTTCATCATATTTGGTGAGAATTTACCTCAGTCTGAAGCAGATCCACCGCCGCCATATAGCTGGAATATTGCTGAGTGCGGCGTAAAACTAAGCTCACTCACTGGAGCAGATCCAGTGGATTTAGTTTAGAGGTTTGTATCCATGGAATAGTTTTGATTATCGGCAAGAGGCTAAATAACAGTCAAAGTAGTAGAAACATATAAAGTCATTTCCTCTGGAAAGACGCAAAGTTATTTCCATCTGATGGCAAGGTAAAGCTGTGGTTTTCTTGGATTCCAAACTTGACTTCTAAAAGGCCAACCATGAATGGTGAATATTAATCTGCTGAGAGAACATCAAGGCTAAATTTCGTTGAACACTCAATTAAGAGGGGGGGGTTGTTCCTCCAGGACACTGGACCTGTGCACAAGACAGCTCAATTCTAGGTTAAGTGTATCCCTGCGGCTCCGTATCCAACGGGCTGACGTTTCATTCCCACATTTCCCAAGCGTGAAAAGAAACTGCCTGCTAAGCATTATGCAAATGACGACGACGTTATTTCTGCTGTGGGGGATTTGTTACACAATAAGGGAAAAACCTTCACCAGTTCTGTTAAGACACACCAGCATCTTTAGCTGGTTGTGCAGGTGGAATGGGAACATACGTAGCACTGATTCCATCAAAGCAGTCCATCATAATTATGTGTGTAGGTTCAGAAGGAAGATATTTTTTTTATGGATGACAACTTCTTTATTATGGGGAACACAACGTTTCGGAGTATATTCTTACTCCTTCATCATCCGAAACTTTGCATTCCTCATAATAAAGAAGTTGACAACCATAAACTAGTGTTTATTCAGTGCTAATTAACTGTTTAGTGCTGGCTTCAATTTGTTCCATTGTTTTGCCTGCATCTTTATTGTCTTATTAATTTTGTTGTTTTTACATGTTCATATTTGTGCTCTCTGGCTCATACCATTCATTCACCTGATCAAGTAGTAACGATATACTCCGAAACGTTGTGTAGCTCATGATAAAGAAGTTGCGATCCATAAAAACTCTCTTCCTTGAGTGTATCACCTCTAAATGCCATTGAAAGACCTTATAGGCTCAGAGTTCTGCAGCCACGTCTTGTAATGGTCCATGACGTGTCGGGGTATGTAAATATAATGAAGGTGGGGTACATGATCCCTGCTCTATATGATGGTAGGCAGAAGAAGTTAGTTTGAAAAACCTTCCCTTGAAATTCTGTCGTCCATTTTTTTCGATTTCGAATGAATCAACACTGAGTATTTCCTCAGGGCTTAAGGCGTGCTGTTTCAACGTTAAGACTTAAATGTGTGTTTTTTCCCAATGATTATATATAATGGTGCAAGAAGATGAAGGAGAGCTCGCGCTAATGGCTAGTTGAAAGAGAAGGCTCTTGTAGTCGTCACTCACGGTGGCAGCGTAGCATATGTGGGAGAGCATACCAGTCGCATGTCTGAAACTCGTCTGACTCGACTCCGTCAATTACAAATAGTTTACCTATTTATTTTTCATACCCTTGTTCTTTAATGTAAATTATTCATTTTTGAATTACTTCACGTCGAGTCTATTCCTTGTGAGTGACAACAACCTGTGAAGAAGTGTAATAATATTTGGACCATCGATTCACTCCATCGAGTGTTGGTCAGGTTTTCTGACTCAGTTGACACGTATGTTCGTGTTTCAGTTGCCTTGATCAATGTTCATGATGTCAGTCACTGGATAGGCCGGTCCAGATTAATTACAGACACACGTCATTTTGCTTAAATATTTTCAGTGTTACAGAACAAGGAGACCAAGAAAACAATAGATGCCTTGCACATCGATTAATGAGTGAGTGAGTGGATTGTGGTCTAGCCTAAAGCACAACATTACATGATGTAGCAATCACTCACATATCATATGATTATATCAGCAATATTAAATCGTGCTGGACTGCAGTTGGCAATTTGTGTTGTTTAATGTAATTTAGGTTCTGGACCAGACAAACCAGTGTTTCGTGATACTAAGCGACCATTTTGACCACCTGATCAACGTCTAAGTCTCTTGAGAAAAGCTCCCTAGGAGGTATGGCTGACTGGAAGACCAAGAATTCTTATTTGTATTTCGCGGTTTAAAAAGAGGGTGGGGAATGGTTTTGGTGGCCATGATGAGAGTTCCTTTGTTGTCAGCGATATGCCTGCATCATCACAGGAGCGAGTGACTTGTCTGTCTAGATATTTCTGGGTACCCGGTAGAGTGAGCAAGTGAATGAGTTGGGGTTTACGCCACTTTTAGCAATATTCCTGCAATATCACTGCGGGGCACACCAGGAATTGACTTCACACATAGTACCCATGTGGGGAATCAACCCCGGTGTGACGAGTGAACGCTTTAACCACGGGGTTACCTCACCCGGTGGAAAATGTCAGTAGGTTTGTTCATGTCAGGATCGTTGCGAGAAAGTGTTCTGCTCTTGAAGATGCGATCTCTGGTGAGTGTCCTGTCCTGTTCTTTATTCTCTTCCTTACCCTCCGCATCATTATCATCCCCCGAATACTCCTAAACGCGATGAAAACCAGATTACCAACAATCTAAATACCTCTAAATGAGGACATCATGTATCCCCTTACAATATACCGCGTAACATTAAGGCAACATCGCCCTGAAGAATTCCTGTAAGTTGATCCGCGGTGTCCCTGGACGTCGGACCAACCCTCACCCGTCACACAGGGAGTTCAAGTAAGCGAAGGGACAACTTATGGTAAGGGGTGGAGACAGAGTCTGGCCTCCCCGAACAACGAAGTCCTATCCCTCTAATCACCCAGCGACGTGGGCAGGAGGGTGTGTGGCACGACCACGCCATCTCCCTGTGTAATTGTCCACACCACCATGTTACAAAGCTCTGATCAGTGGTGGATGTGGGTGTTACCCGATAACCCCATCATTACCACAGAGCCCCGATATCTCAACTAAACGACTCTATTACCCTGGCGGAGGACCTCCGCTTCTACACAGGGCTGGACACACAAAAGACCTCAAAGAAGCAAAGGGTGACACGATCGCCCCAGCTCACCACCAAATTATGACTGAGAAAAGAAGGCCAAGCCAGCAATCCAGGGCACGGTTAACGTTGAATTGCGAGGATTTACGGCACAAAGGTTTCCTGCGCCAAGTCTTTAATTTTGGTAAAAGGATCTTCAGCTTGCTAAGACGGAACAAAGTGGAGAGCATTTACCGAGTGAATAAATCTTCCACTAAATACCTGATTCCGCATTGTTTACAGAAAGCAAATTGGGGGTAAATGACGTCACTTTGAACGCAACATTTGCAGTGTCTGCCTAACAGCATACAGGAATTCACAGGTGTCTTGGTGTCACGGCAAGCGTGATTGGGGGTTAGAGGACAGAAGCACGCCACCCACCTTGAATAAAGCTGGAAGTTACTTGAGGTTACGTGGCGGAGTTGCTACCATCCACAATGGACAGAGTTCTATCCGGGTAGATATTATAGTTTATGTATATATATATATATATACTGAAGAGCAAAAGAAACTTTACCTCTCAGCTGATTGGTTCAATGGCGTATGTTTTATTTTCAGTTCAAAATATCCTAAGTCTATCGTAAGAGACATTTTACCCCCAAAATGAACTGTACTAGAGTTTAGTCAGCACAGAAGAATACTTCTAAACGGTTTTATCTAATATAATATAGTATTTGATTTATAATTCATATACATTAATTTCTATACCGTTACTGGACATTGTCGTAGATAGGTTATCTGAGATTTAGAAAATTTCAGTTTCTCTTTTTAGGTACAAACATTTTACATTTCAAGCTTGTGGTTATGTGATTGCCAGTTCATTTTTTAACCAAGTATTTACTGAATCATCTTTTAGCAAAATAAAATCACCTAGAGACAGATTATTTTCACATACTGTTGCAAGAACTAGTGACGGTAAAACAACATCATCAAATTTAACAACAGTTCATTCAGGTGCTTTTAGACTTTAGATTAATGATTTTATATGAACCCAAATCGACCATGATTTTTTTTATTGTTGTGTTAACCTACCAAGATAATAAGAAATCCCATGAAATGCAGTTTTGATTTTTGTACTTACCCAAACTGTTTTCAATTTTAAAATTCATAAGGCCATACCAGTTATACTTCTTTTTTTCAATTTCATGAAGAAAAAAACAAAAACTCCGTATACTTTCTTTCGTACTTAGTATATTTGAGAAAGCTGTCATTCAAATATGCTAATTATGAATCATGCTCTGTTTGATTGGCATTTTTGAAGTTTATGAATAATAAGGAAAGGTACGATACTTTACAAACAACGCATTGTTTATGATGTTATGATGCGACGTGTCGGTGTAGACTCTGATATCGTTGTCAAAAATAAGAATCTATATCGAAACGTCGCATTATGACATAAAGAAGTTGTTATCAATAAACTATCCTACCCTTTCGTATGAACCATGCTATTTATGTTAGTAAGCAACAGTGAACTCACTCAATTTATATTTATGCTGCATGAAAAGTGAAACACAGTTTGCCCATCATGAATAAATGTATGAATGATTGAATGGATGGACTAATTGATGGGAAGATGGATGTGTAGATATACATAATAAGTAAGCAAGCAAACAATGATCAGACAAATTATGAAAGAAAGAAACAAATTAGATGTCTTCCATGTAGTGATAATATATTCCCGTACAGCGTGGAGCAATTAATTTCTTGACATATAAAAGTCAACTTTAAGGGAGTCTTTCGTGTACTACAACAGTAATTTCAAATATCAAATGGGAAACTTATGTCACAGATGCAGTCTTCCTGTCTGAGAGGGAATCTTATAAATTTCCAAATTACCTATTCAGTAATAAACACCGACCAACTTTGATGCGCTCTCAACTTGAAATCCATCATGTTTCAAGCTTGCCGGGATTATATCCCGGGGCTAAACTGCTAACATGCGCCGAAAACATGAATCAAATCAAACTGGCAGTAGGGCACTGTACAATTCAACCTTGCTAATCAGGACGGCATCAATCCCACTTAAACTGTCCGGATTAACGAATGTCCGGATTATTTGTTTGCTGTGTATGTGCTGTTGAACGATAGCTAAAGGCATATTATGTGAAGGTTATCTTAAATTAACCCTTGAAGATCCGGGTTAGAATATTGATCTTCAGTAACCCATGCTTGTCGCAAGAGGCGACCACCCATATCAAGTTCGTTGCCTCTTACGACAAGCATGGGTTACTGAAGACCAATACTAACCCGATATCTGGCTTCACAAATGGGGGTGGGTACAGAATGTTGTCCCTTTGTTTATAAATAGACTTAAACGCCAGCAATTTGGGTTTCCAACACAACGCGAGGCAAGACAACATAACCAATCAACTTATCAACCAACCAACCAAACAAATATGAAACTTTCTTTTATGGATGTCTTCCATGTAGAGTTGGACCAAAGAAGGACATTCCTGCATACGAAGTACAACTTTCAAATAACCAGGTGTGTGCTTCGAATCAAACGTTATACAGTCTGGTGTAAGAACTATACTGCAATTTTTATGAAAAATACATACGTTGTCGAAAGATTTGGGACAACTTTAGTTTATGAAGTACATGAGAGGATCTGCCCTTTAAATTATACATTTTGCCATGGTAAGTAATAGGTTTACAAATACCCTGATTGTTGAAAACTGAAATCACGAATATGGCCGCTATTTCGTTTTTTATTATATAGCAATGTAAAACAAACATGGAGTAAAACCATGAGTTTCATGATAATCATCGAGAAGAACAACCGTCCTGACATCATGGATAATAAAGTAGAAATACAAACATCCAACTTCGGACCGGGGATCAGGTTCTTTTTATTCACAAATGTACTGAAAATAATGACCCTTAAAATGGATGATTCTCCCCATTGTTTACATTTTTCATGACCTTCCCAAAATGTGTGTATTGTTTTTCATGACCCTCCTCTAGGGACTGACTGATCGTAGTGAACTTCACCGAATTCATTCGGACCCCAATAATAAATGAATAGTCCGTGAGAAATAATGTTTAAATTCGAATTAAGGGTGCCAACTGCAAGATATACAGTCAAAAACCGCTGTATCGAATTGTGGTATGTGGGACTATCCTTTGTCTCGAAGTAAATTCCTGATGTATTTCTTATGAATAATAATTTTGCGTTTCTGTCGAACCTCGGTTAATTCGAGGCATTTACGGGGCGGTTTGGTAGCCGAATCGTTAAAGCGTTCAGTCGTCACGCCGAAGACCGGGTTCGATTCCCCAGATGAGTACAATGTGTGAAGCCCATTTCTGGTGTCCTCTGCTGTGATATTGCTGGAAAATTGCTATAAACGGCGTAAAACTAAACTCACTCACTCGAGGTATTTACGAAGGTCCCTTTAAGCTAGACACGACAGTGTTTGTAAATGTTAGGAACCCTGGAAAGGCAAGCGTTGCGTAAGTTGACACAGTTCTGGCCGCCTGACCTTGAAACGACCGTGATTGAAAGACTCGACATGATCGGATGTCCGTCCAGGCGGTCAGTACTCTGGAACGCTGACTGGACATGTGTGTCAGCAATGACACGAACTCCTTGTTGACATCCAGGAAACACGTCACGACATCGTCAACACATGCTGAATGATCCCATACACCATCCGAGACCAGACTCAGATGGCCGCCCTTGTCAAGTTGTCATCGCACACAACGTGTTGTCATTTAGCAGTACAAAATACTGGATTAGCTCGCCCGAACACGAGCACCATACTGAATAGGAGGGATGAATAAACTGTTGGCATGCATCAGATCGGATAATCGGGGAGCAGGTAATATAGCTATGCTCTTTGAGGAAGATAATCCATTGCCAGAGCGTTACGCCATTTCACGAAGGAAGGAGACGATCATCTGGAAGGTATAAGCCCTTGAGGCTATTAATCAGTGGTATCTGAAATACCTGTGTCAATCACGACAAAGTCAGACGCATTCAACACGTGGTTCTACGACATAATAAAGGCTTAGTTTTCGCTCGGCATATTGATAAGTGACAACAGACATAAACAGAAGCTGGTGATACTCCCCTCTACCTAAGCTAGGTTCTTGCTATTGTGACATGATCTCTCCCGCTGTGGAACGACGCTGACAGGGCGTGTCCGGATCTTGACCAGGACTGAGGGACGATCTATCATCAGCTCATAGAGAGTGACATACTGCTAAACTAGGGGGAATGTATGGAAGGTCAATCTGGTGGGTAGTTACACCAAGGTGTCGTGTAATCGGGTAGCAGGATAAGAGATGAACAGTTGTCTTGTGTCTCTACGGAACACTCTTCATCAGTATAGGGATTCTGGTGGTAGGTGAACCCTTACCGTGCGGTTAGTAGGGTTAGAGCTTGCCAGTGATAGGACATCCTATAGCCAGGCTCTGAACAGACAATGTAGAGGGGGTCACAGCAACGCATTGTCGCTGTCAGGGCGAGGATAGATTGAGTTAGTGGTGTCATACGTCGTAGATTCTTACCTTGTTGTGGCAGTGTAATTAGGTGTCGACACGGTGTGCTGGTTGTCGTAGTGGATATGGGTATGGGGGTCATAACTGCTTGACGTGGGGGTGACGAGGGGAATAATGTGTTTTGAAAAACGGAAAGGGATGGGGAGGTTTTGGGGTGTGTTTGGATGAGAGGGGGAGAGTATGAAGGATAGGGATAGAAACGGGT
>VKKT01000487.1:39959-54951 GCA_008038995.1 Haliotis laevigata | reverse complement strand
GGGCTTCACACATTGTACCTATGTGGGGATTCGAACCCGGGTCTTCGGCGTGACGAGCCAACCTTTAACCACTAGGCTACCCCACCGCCCCGTAATGATTAGAGGTGTGACGATACAGAAATTTCAAGATACGTACTTCGATATCTTGGAACGATACGACTTGATTCGATGCATATCACGATATGCTATCTTTAGTTATTTCTTTTTAAAAGTGTGTTTTGATAGCAAGTAACTGTAAATTTCTAGTGAAAATTAACAAATTAAAGGTCAACGATACATATCACGATACCAAAAAAATGTATCGATATATTTATCATCAGATAAAGTATCACGGTTATCGATACTACGATATATCGTCACAGCTCTAGTAATGACCAATACGGCTTCAATTGCGGTGCAGGAAACATGGTAATTACGGTACACATTTCACCTCAGATATCTCTGCTGTGTTGCCCGGAAGTGATCTTCACACATGTACACAAATGTGAATTAGCATAAACACAAAAAACAGTCAGTGAAGATACAATGTTGCTTATCACTATATACGGTTTGGCATCAATTTCTTAATTAATAGGTGTACCAAAATGTATTAAATATTCAATGGAGACTTCCAGGCACTGACTATGAAGTCATTTCGGATTTCCCCAGTGATCACGTCTTCGCAGCGTGTTACGTTTATGTTGATTATAGGAGTGGAAACTGTCTCTCCAATAGTATACGTGTTGCTTGTCTTAAATGTTTAATTTCAATCTATCTCTGCAAGTCTCTTTTAACAGAAGACTGAATGTCATCCGGATTATTTTAGATATTATTATTTTATTAACTCTTGATTGAAGGACACTTCCTGAAGGACTTTGTCCCCACTAACTACGCTGTTTGGTTTCGTTAGCTGTGTGTTACGGCAATGTTACATTTTTTATTGTTGCATAGTCAAGTTTCCGAGGTACGTTTCGATGCAACTATCTGGGAGCTTTGTTGGTGGAGTTATACAGACAACATGTTGGCACTAGGCAATCATTAATTACTCCAGCTGATACGGTTTTTATGCTTCGTGTTATTATGCCTCTAGTGTTCTGTGATGTGAAGGAGATGATAAAGTGTGTGTGGGGGTAATTTGGTCTGACAAACAGGAAACCCTTTTTGAACGGACACCCGTTATAACGATAACTTTACCGATAGGACGAGTGACAGTGTGGTCTTGTGCATGGAACCTAGATCACAAACCGGTTAAAGCTTGGCAACGTTGGTGCCGGAGAGTCCTTGGATGGGTGACCGTGTTTGGCAGCTTGACTCCTGAGAGTTTCTTGGACTTCTGTCCTGACCCACAATGAAGCACAAATGTCACATGTGGTCTCACATTAGGATACGAGTCTATTCAAATTTGTTCGTTCGCTTAGCAGTGAAAATCCGTTTTGACACCGGGTGTTTTAAAGAACAGTATTGTCACTGTTTATCATATCGCTTATATCGCTGTATCATATTGCTTAAAATGTATGATATAACCCAAAAGAGAGTTGGAGGTTTCCATTGCCAATCCGGGCGTATTGGGCAACACCGTGTGGATTAAAAACGTTCCATTGAGTAAATCGCCTTGTTATTTATCGAAACGGCTGTACCGTCTCAGCCTATTACATTCAGGTGGGGACCGAACTAGGGCCGGTGTTACGTCAACATAATGACCCATAGAAAAGCTGTATTCTAAAGCCCCGATGAAGAAGGTTTATACAAGATAGACGTATAGCGATATACCCTACTTTCCTCCTATAAATACACATACGGTGTTATTTTATCTCACGGAGGATGTTTATGCTTCATCAAGAAACCATCTATCTCCGAAAGATGTTATTTTGGAAACTTATTAAACTATGAGACTTATGAGAATTCCAAGGTGAATATTCCTGACAGGGATCGTTTACCTACCGTAATATATAGTCGATCTTGTGAAACTGATCTGTCGCCTGTCCCATCCTATCTGGGCCGCCATGTTGTCGATTAAGCGACTTCATCATATTACACAGGGCTCTACATTTTGCTTGGTCCAGTCTCGGCCAGGTGTTATATATGAGAACTTTTTTCTGTTGACGGCTGTCGCTAATAGAAAACACCTGTCCAACCTGTGATTAAAAAACAACCTACAACCAGATAACGTCCATATATCTAGTTTACCATGGAGGTTGTGACATGTCATACTTTGGATTAGAAAAAAAGATATATGCTGATTTTATAAATACAAAAGAACTCGGTGGACACATACGTACATCTCTTGGGACTCCTATTCATTGAATGCTTCTATTATCCACGTAGCACGTTATGGAATATAGTGTTTCTATATGATTTCTTGATGAGTCAAAAATACAATGTATATGTATTGCAGGAGTGAGTGAGTGAGTGAGTTGAGTTTTACGGCTCACTCAGCAATAGTCCAGCTATATGGCGGCGGTCTGTAAACATTCGAATCTGGACCAGACAATCCAGTGATCAACAGCATGAGCATCGATCTACGCAATTGGAATACAATGACATGTGTCAGTCAAGTCAGCGAACCAGACCATCCGATTCTGTAAGTCGCTTCTTACGACACGCATGGGTTACTGAAGATCAGTTCTAACCCGGATCTTCACGGGTGCGTCTACATGCACTGTCACAGAGGTCTACACTGGCACTGGTGTTGATGTGTTCAAGGTCATCTGGAATCATCACTATCTGTTAGTGCTTCATGAACCATTTCCTGGGTATATGATTTGATAGGATTTGTAAGATATATCACATCGTCTCAACACTCATATTCTTGCACAAATATGATTAAAAGCAATCAAGGGTTGAAAATCACATAAAATAATATACCCCAATAAACAATTTTAGAGAAAATGATCTTTCCATGAATCATTGATCATTATTCCATTAATTAGTATCCATTATACAATCAATACGTCTTGATTAAATGTCATAGCTTTGTTTTAAATTAAATAGCATTTTTCATGTTTCAACCAAAATTATGTAAAATTATGAATTCACACATTGGGGAATCGAACCCAGATTTACAACGTGGCGAGCTAACACTTAACCCTTCCGCCATCCCAAATGGACCTTAGTACTGCATTTAATCTACAATCAGTAGAGCAAATAAACATATTCAAACTCACTAACGAAGGGTGATTGTGTAAGGTTATACCGTTGAATGGTATGAAATAAACAGCGAATTAATCACCAGGGTTAACTTCTGTCACACGGGCCAGTATCGTGCAGTTCGGAAGATTCTACGATATCCAAATGTTTGCTCTCGGGAAACAATAACAAAGAAGTGCAAACATAGCAAAATCATCCTGTCAAAGTCATAAATGCACTTCACTCTTATAGTGTCGTTTTTTACGTATGACGCGAAGTGTTTCCTACCAAATACGTGACCTGCTATCACAAAGGGGGCCATTCATAACTCTCTTGGGTCCGTTTTAAGTTACAACAATTCGGTTAATAACAGGACATATCCATTTATTTGTCATGGATAAATCGTGTATATGTTAATGTTTTTGAATGCATATGTACTTGGGTGTCTAGAACACATGACTTACTAGGTGTCAAGTCTGTTATGCCATAACACCCCCTGGGACGTCCACTTAAGGGTGTTATTACGGGGGTTAACAGTGGTACAGCGAAACCAATTACCATACCCTCCCACCCAAGTTAAAAAATGTAGTTATGCCATTGCTTATGACATCTTAGATCGTAGGAATTATTGTCAATGTTAGTGTCCACATCGGTAACGAACAACGGATATGACGAGTAGGTGATCATGGTTTTACGCAGTTTTTAGCAATATTCCAGCAATATCACGGCGGGGGACACCAGAAATGGGCTTCACACATGGTGCCCATATGGGGAATCGAACCAGTGTCTTTGGCGTGTGAACGCTTTAACCACTAGACTACCCCACCGCCCTGGATATGACGAAGGCTTATTCGATAGGAATTATGTCATTCTTGTTATCAATAACGATCTAGAAATGTAGGAAACTGGTTTTGAAGGTGCTTAGAGTTCTTTGCATCTAGAGGCGTCTGTATGTGACAGCAGATGGATAAACTTGACTTTCACGTCGATTCTAGTCACCTTGCGGTGACATCTCCCAGACACGACTTTACATTTGGATTTGCAGTTCCTGTGGAGGTCGATATATCATGGTGTCAAAATGCAAGAAAAGACGAAATAACAAAAGCATGTTTAAGATTGTTTATTGTTATCTTGTTGTCGCATCTAGCACACTTTGTGCATAAATACCACGGGACAGAGATTGTAGTATTTACATCATCTCTTTAAATAAATATATCTTTGGCTTATACAACAATATGATACACACATTATGTACACAGAGATTTGCATACGAGATCAGATGATTGATGAAAACTGTACAAACTGTATGTAGCGTGGATCGAGGACACGAGAACATATTACATCAGTGGAACCCCGACACGAAGACACTGTAGACGCCGGCGTTACGTCATGACGTTGACGGCGACCACGTATCACATTATAATTATGCCCTACATAGGGAGATTATGCGCCTTCTAGGGGGAGGGTGGGAACAATTAGGGGTTGCTTGCAACGCAAAAAATCCATATCACTTTTAACATTCTGTACCAATCTGAATTTTAACACACGCTTACACTAAAACGTTCATTCTAACGTATGGATTGACGGTGGGTTGGACACGACATGGGCAGCAGACAGAGCGTAAACTTGTGGTGATGGAATTGGCTAAAATGGCCTTCAACTTAAGTGTTTAAGTCCTAGGAACCCAGGACGTATTTGAATTGGAATTGGGGAAAAGTGGTTAAGGTGTTCAGGAAGCAGCTGGGATGGCGTCCGCGTGGTTTGTAACACAGATGGGGAGAGACGCCCGGAGGTGGGCGTCCTAAGTATTTACCAAGATATCACGACAGTTTGATTACTGCTTAGGGTACTACTTTGTCTTCGCCACACAGCTACTACTGATGGATTAGTGACAATCCAAGCAAGCTGACCATCTCTGGACTTTCCAATGTCCACAACGTGACACTCCGAATGCCTTTGTCACAAGCACGTTTCCAATTTGAGCTTTAATATCGCTGTTGTTATTTGTCAGGAGGAATGTCATTGTCCCTACTCGCCCGCTCATAACTCGCATGAAGGTATTATTATCTTAACTGGCTATTCGGTCTGTGGATGGACAGAGTGACCTGTCCGAACAAGGGCTCCATGGGTATTGGACATTCTATGATGGTCAGTGAACAAGGATATCTACAATGAAAACCTTTTAAATTAAAACAGTTTTAAGTACATATGACCTGAGGTGTTTACTAACAAGTCCCCCCACCCCCCTAAGATGCTGCGTTGGAAAAGGATCTGAAGGTTCGACGAACAAAACAACTGGGAGAAACAGTAAAAACATTGTCACACAAAGTAGCACCATTCGAACCATTGGAAGCGTTTGTCAAGGTGGGGAAAGGGAGAGAAACAAGGGGGTGGAGTATACTGGCCTGACGGGAGAGGGCTAGACCTAACGTGATCATGGGCTACAGGTTGCTATGGTGATGAATGACAACAATGGGTGATAAGATGAAGATTACAATGACATCAGATGGTGAAGCTTTCATAATCTCACGAGATATACAGTCATAGCTCGCTCGCATCGTGGTGAGTGAGTATGGTTTTACGCCGCTTCTAGCAATATTCCAGCAACATCACGGCGGGGGACACCAAGAATAGGCTTCACGTATTGTACCCATGTGGGGAATCGAACCCGGGTCGTCGCTTAACGCTTTGACCACTGGGCTACCCCACCGCCCATCCGAGTGGGTAGCTCTCATTGACTTGGGTTAGTGAGCTACATTTCTTTATACGATATAATACTCATGATATTGATTTACATTTGGAATCAAATGCAGTAGACGGTGTCACGTGTATGACATGAGCTGACAACCAGATCGAGGCTGGCTCCGCACAGATTGTGACCACGTGATCATTCCGCGGTGTTCTGCGGGCGTGTCGCTCAGTCACGTGATGTAATGGAAAAGGGCGACAGTACAGTAGAAACTATGTTGTTGTAGTCTACGTTACATATCTATACAGAGGTGGTGTAGTCTGGATAACTGGTATATATCTACATGCGACAGTGGACACTGATCACGTGACTTAACAGCGTCTGATTTAGCCCACATTCACTAGGCGAGTCTGAATGCCTGCCTCCCGAGTCTATATGGTTCAAATAGTCTGGGATGGCAACGACACTTGCAGATGCTACCAAAAATCCCTGATTATGACGTCACCGAAATGTGTGTCCGTTTTCTTATCGCACTGCTGTCGTCACTGAAATGTGTGTCTGTATTTCTATCACACTGTTGACGTCACGTAGACACGACTATGACGTCACGTTGACACGATTGTGACGTCACGTTGACACGATGACAGTTGTAACGTCAAGTAGACACTCTGACGATTGTGACGTCATGGGACACAAACAAGATTGGTTCTCACTATATGCAGGCAAAGAAAGACCACGTGGATCCTAGTGATGCTGTTGCTAGGTTACGTTGCCATGGACGCTTGTGGTTGTGGTTTCAAGACGACTGTCGTTCCAGTCGTGGACGAAATTGCACTACTCATCCGGTACTTTTGCAGCTATCCCAACTGCCCTAGCCCAACAATGGCGGCGCTGCTGAGGACCCGCATTGCGTGCTAACATTTGCACTTCCGGTGTTCCGCAGTGAAACGGGTTTCCGGTAAGGTATTCATGCCGAGAAATCTAGACACTTTGGCTATAATATCAACTTCGCCTCCTTCGATTCAAAAATCCTTTTATTTTCCAATGTTTTGGGGGCGCTGGAGTCAAATTTATTACCAAAAAGTGAAAACACTTTTCTTTTCTCCGGTTTCTTCTTGCATAACCTTTTAACCGCTTTCCGTTTTCGCGAAAGCCAATGTACCATTCTTCGTTTGCCTTGGACCTGAGCTCTGTATAGTTGTCCGAGCGTTCCACTTGCGTGAACAAACATTGCGGTTTCTGTGTATGCTGAAATATAAAAACGAAATATAAATACGCCGTAATATATAGGAACACAACATTCGTGAGTAGTTAGGACTTATACAACAACCACCTGTTTCAGTCAAGTCAAAAATGATTCAAACACAGCGGCAAAATCTCTCATTGTCTTAATAATTTCGCCTTGTAATTCGTCCATGTCTATAATTCATGATCAACACATACCACAAACATGCAAAACTTGGAAATATTTTCACATACACCACTTCCCTATTGCTTTCATCATTTCCCCAACGAGTTCATCATTTCGTTAACGACTTTGATCATGTCAATATTGCAAAAATGTTTATTATTTATCTTTCAGCAAAATGTTTTGCTGTATAATGAACCAAATTCAAGGACATGTAGCGAAGATACAGATGGTACGGATGCAGCCATGATGAGGGCAGGAAGATGAAGTCCAGGGGGTAAAAGGGTAGAGACGCGACCCAAATTAGGACCCAGGGTAGAAGAACCTTATATGGGAGCAGTAATGTAGAAACACACTTGAATTGGGACCAACGGACCACTGGATAGGGACAGTCGAGACACTGGGTCAACAGTGTAGACACCAACCACTCCCACCCCACCCCACCCCCACCCTCCCGAACGGCGGACTGTGGGTGGAGACACACCCGAGAAGTGTCATAAGGGAGAATTCGGGTGTAATCCGCTCGAACGTGGCCAAACAAGATGTGCAAAGCATCACAAAGGGCACATGTCGACCAAACAATCTTGTTTATGCCCGGTAAATGTATCATTGCTCGTTGTATGAATCTGATGCCGTCCCTTCATCCCGAATTAGCTGCAGGGAGGAAACCTGTAACAGCCGGGGCCTTGCCTCCGTATCACGGGGTGTTTTGACGGTGTCTTATTTCAGTAAAGGTCTTGTCACCCCCACGACTCGATACACGTGTCGTCAGACTGTGGCCCCTGTACGCCCTTCCCAACCACAATGTGTACACGCGGTGTTTACACAGACACACGCTTGTTTTATAAACCTCATAAGAGTTTTAATAAGTGGGTGCCTCGCATGAAATTCTATGTGAATACGGGTTGATATCGCGGATCAGGGGAATCCCTCTTGATACGAGATCAAACGGTCGGCCATGACTAGTTCCATACTGGCAATTATAGCAGAATATGAAACGCGGTTAGTATCAGAAACAAATGATTCCGTTTTCATTTATTAACAATCTTGTATAGTAGATAAGAGGCAATTTAGACATTATAAGATAACCCTATCTTGAACTAAGAGCTCGTAAACCCCAGCCCATGCCCCTTCGAAGCAGGTTATTCTGGGTACGGGGCTATGTCGCCAGCTGAAGAAGTATATTAGAAGCTGTGAATGAACGATAGTCGCAGCGTGTGTGTATGTCAATACTCTCTAACTACTTCTAGCCTGCAAGTCTTATCACATAATCAACCGTACGGGAGTTTGGGGACGGTGTGGGGAAACAGGCAACGAAGGGTCTCTCTGCTCTCAACCCGTTCCTGGCAACTTCAAACAAGCCCCTGTGCCTTGCATTAATTAGGTTCAACCCAGCTGATATGGAGTGAACAAAATGCGCGCTACCGATATCCTATCCCCCACGGGGTGACGAGACTTGATGAATTGGGCAATACTGCCGAAACCGATATATAGAGGAAAGCTTTTCAAACAATCGATCTGTTTTTCCACTCGTATATGTCGTTTATTTGATTTTTTGTGAAGCTTTATTACAACTTGAGTTAGCCCATGTACAGTGTAACCCCATTAATCCGACACTTCAAGTTAAAGCGTCCGGATAAACCACTGGGTATCCGGATTTAAGAGGTTTCTGTATATCTGTTAGTCTTGGCACCGAACAGCCTGAGCGAATGTTAGCATGGCCTTGAACTAGACACTATAGTGGTCTATCTTCTTAGCGGAATAGACACGTGCGGAAAACGTGTACACTTTAAGTTTTATTCCTGAGGTGTGCTGGAGTTGTCGTTGTTGAGGCGGGTGGAGGTGGGGCCGTTGTGGTGACTGCTTATAACATATATAACAACAACTCTGTATAGACACAGCGGTCGTATTTTGGGACGTCACAGTAAGGAATTCTTCCCTTACTACCAACAGGACACTGAGAAACGAGCCATAAAGCCTTTCATAGAATCTACAGGAAATGCCCTCCTGTGTCAAAGGCTCTTTATGTACTGCGAAGAGGCCATGTCATACAGATCATACAGACAGATGTGCCAGAATTTCTGTTGTACGTTCAGTCACGATCCTAACAAAGTCGGATATGTCGAATTAGAGGTTGTCTCGAACGAAACTGCATTGCTTCCTCGAAAGGGCTGATTAACGTTAATGTTGGTGATGTATCGAACGCGGGATTGACTTCGTTCAGGAGGATAGTTACCTCTGTACACCTTCATATTCTACAACTAGATTCTGTATGAACTGTTTATGTTCTACACCAATGTTAGCAATATTGGAGAGGGTGAAACAGTCTATGACTGTGAATTTTACTCCGATTCTAGCAATACCACGGTGGGGGACAGAAATAGGCTTCACACATTCTACCCATGTGGGAATCGAACCCGGGTCTTCTGCTTGACGAGCGAACGCCTTAATCACTGGGCTACCCCACCGCCCCGACAGAAAGAATGCAAAGTATCTCCATGAGGGGACATCCTTCTCGGTATGCTGGCCTGACATTCCAGGTGTGAGTCACATCTAGATCTCTGCGGGATGAAGACCCGCCATCAGAGGAGGATGAGCTGTACAGACAAACGGTCTGTAATCCTTGCCTCGAGGTGTGTCCTCTCACGATTACATGTACACATCAGAAAAACGCGTGAATGGAAAATGTGAACTGATTGTCTGCAAATGGTGGAGAGTTATGCTGGCTATTTGGGTGATGTAGATATGGAGTTCATTACTGGGATCCCGTGCCCCGCAGGTAGATGGCGCTGCGATAGACGGAGAACCGGATACTCTGTGTCATCTACATGTATCGGTTTATCTATATTGGTCCACGAGCAGGTAGAGGGCTTCTCACCATTTGGTTCCTCAGCCTCTTTTCTAGTGGATTCGTATCCGAGGGAGTTAGATTTAACGGCACTTTTAATCACAGTTTAATCACTTGCTGCCAGCGGATAAGACGCAGTGATACAAGTCGCCATCTTCCCGAGACAAGAGCGCCAACTAGCCTTTATCAAAATGAATGAATGAGGTTTTACGCCGCAATATCATGGCAGGGGACACCAGGAATGTGCTTCACATTTTGTACCCATGTGGGGAATCGAACCCGGGTCGTTGGCGTGACGAGCGAACGCTTTCACCACTTGAAATGGCTACCCTACGCCCCTCTAATTTCTAGACATGGTCATCATAGACAGCCTGTTTATATGAGTGAACACTGAGTCTTGTTGAACGCTGACAGCATTTTGTTGGCTTACAACTGCGCCAAGACCTTGGCTCGGTCTGCCTCAGCCAACGCAGGGTAATTTGAATCACGCCAATCCTCTGAAGTTGGTACGGTGACAAACAGCCGCCGACAAGCCAGAGCTACCTGATTATAGGTACTGTGACGGTGTACTTGTTGCAGTCAGCTCCCTGGGGGTCGAGTCGTCACAAGTTAGACATCTATCGACCACCCTGCATCTTCCTCTCCCGAGGTCGCCATGGCTGGTGCTTCTAGTGTCCCAGTCGCTCACACAAGCTCCACTCAAACATCACAATAGACAATCGCGGCCTTCAGTAAGAAAATGTTCCCAAGATTGCATTAACCATGCATTGCAAAATAGTTACCGTCAATACTCGTTTGACACAAACTGGCATGTTCGGCATCCACGATTTTAGATTTAAGAAATACGAATCTGGAGGGACAAAACTGAAAGGTTTTACTAAGTGCTTGAGTGCAGATGATTTTACAATCTGTTTCTTCGCTCCCCTTAAAATTTTCAAGGACAGTTCGAGGCAAGAAGTCTTACATAGCAGTGGTCACTAATTCGGTTGTTTACATGACATGCAATATAATTAATGCATGGCACATACTTCAACGTTCTCGCCAGCCATCAACCTGTCACCGTGACGTCACAGAACCCCACGTGTGGACCTAGTCACGTGGGGAGGGTAAAACGTTGTCTGTGATGTAATTGCTCCGCCTGAGACAGGATTCACGGATCGGAGCATGTCTGGCGTACTGGGTTTTTTTAGCGCTACATTTTTCGCTTTCGTATTTAATTAATTTTCTGCTTTTCTGGGGATATGTCATCGCTTTCGCTGTGGGTAACCGTCGCCACTTACATTAAACAACGTACAACAACATCAGACATTCAGGCTTGTCTGGCATGTGACCATCACGAGACGTAGAGAATTGCAGTATTAATTAAATTCCTCTCTCCTAGTTGACGACACGCCCGCCTTTTGGAGGTATGAAGGCGTGTTCCTGGCTGGGCAGTGGTCAAACAATGATACAGTGTTGGGATCTTGGATGTTGGTCTGCTTGTACCCTTGGGATGTATGATGTCCAAGAACTGAGAGTGGACAAGCAAAGACACTTTCTAATGATTCTTGGTGAGGTCCGCTAGTACCATAAGAACGGACAATTGACTGTGGTCAAGCAATGACACACTGTTGGGATCCTGGATGTTGGTCTGCTTGTACCCTTGGGATGTATGATTTCCGAGAACTGAGTGTGGTCAAGCATTGACAGACTCTCATGATTCTTGGTGAGGTCTCCTAGTACCATAAGAATGGACAATTGACTGTGGCCATGCAATACGTAATAAACCTAGGCTGGGTCCATTACAACTAGGGATCATTTGGTAAACTTTGACGGAAGACCAACGAGGACAACCAATGAGAAACATCACAGAACCGGAACTGCCTTGTCTAGCCCTGGGTACCATTACGCCAAGAAATGTCTTGAGGATCTTGGTCTTAAATGGAATTGCCATCGGAAACTTATATGATCACTCTGTGGTACCTTGGTATTGTTATGCACAGATCATATCGCGTCTAAAGTCTTAAATGGAATTGCCATCGGTAACTTATATGATCACTCTGTGGTACCTTGGTATGGTTATTCACAGATCATAGCGCCACTATTTCCTTTCGTTTTCAGCAAAACCTTTGGGACATCAAAACCACTGTACCAGCATTGGGAATCGAATTTGACCATGAATGGCGAACACTTTAACCACTACACTATCACAACGCCCCCTTGGACCGGTTACGTACCCGTGCCAATATTTTATTATCGCATGTAATGTGTGGTAACTTTATATATGGTTATCGTACCGGACGTGTCAACAAATTTGTTAATGCAGAATGAAAGAAAAACGCTTAGCAAGCTCAATACCAGAATGGCGGAGCCAGTGATCTTGGTTTAGATTTGAACAGTATCTCATCGCATCAGATTAATGTGTGATGAAGGACCAGTGTGATGCAGTGACAAATGATTAAGACTCTGGGGGAACTCCAAGAGCATGGTAATAATCGTGGGGTACCAGGCTTCAAACCACCAATCATTGAGTTTGATGTGCCCAAGGGACGCAACAAGCACATCGAATTGAGGCGTCGTAAACGAACGATAGGGCCAACTATGCACCCCATACTGAAATGAACTATTCACTTTGTCTCGCACTTAATTTAACAATCAAATAGTGAAATGCCCAACAACGTCCATATTTCCAGGAATGGCCGACAATCAAAGCATGAAAACATTTTCCAAGCTCTTTCATAAACATATTTCAAATATCGACTTCTGAGAAATATATTCGTGACTGTACCTTTTGTGTGGAATGTGACAATCACATAGATATACACAGTTTAAACAATTCCCAACATTTTATCTTTTTTCTTTTATCAGTCCAATGACAGTTTAATCCGGAAATCAGGGGATAGGAAGTATGTGTACAGGATTGCCTCGCCATGAGCTACCAGTGAACAATTGTGGAATGTTTCGACGACCTCGAGCTCCGACAATTATCTCATTTCTAACTTCATGACCCTTCTGTTAAATATCTGATTCAGAAAAAGAAATATCACATTTCACTCAATGTTTGCCCCTAAATACGCATACCCTTCCCAGTTCACACCCAGTGCTCCATAAGACAGAGGAGCTTAGTCTCTGAAAATATATAATTTTGACGGAAACAAATAACTTAAATTGAAAAGAAGCCCCAGTGAACTCAGGAAATCTAGAGTTAGTGCATTGCAAAATCATTAGGTGGAAGGGGAAATAATGTGAATTAGGGACTGCGAGACAGTCTATTTCATAATATGCATGCTCCGCATACTTAAAATGCTAAATACTAAAACATTGTACTTACCCGTAGTATTAGTTTTCCTTTTTTATTAAAACAGATGTATTTCTTCGTTTGAGGGCTCTTGATATAGATATCACCTCCTGCTCGAGACTCAAATATCAAGTGGGCTGTAAATAAAAAGAGAATAAAATATAAAAACATATTCAAACGTAGTAGGCAGGTTAAGAAACACCGTTTGAATTACTCATGTCAAAAGAATCACGTATTCTTTCCTGGTTTGCTATGTGCACTGAAAGGGTTAATCTCCCGGACATACACGACTTTACACGAGTCTTGCATGACGATGTGATCGTGTTCCGAGGTACGGGAGCATTGATAGGATAACCGATGGCATGTAACTTCTGACACTGGGTTAGTGGAACGTTATAAGCTGTAGACGAGGGGTATGAGCAAAGTACCTGAGGGTCAGGCTAGGGGGAGAACTTATGGGAAATTCGCATGCACAGTTTCAGGTCGGCCACGGGAACCTGTAGGAAGACGTGAGAGGAGAATGCCTGACTATGCTTGACAGCCTCTAGCGTGCTCAAGGAACGAAAGCAGACACCGGTTCATGGTGACTGTTGGCGATATTTAAACTGCGTCGACATTTCTTGCCGCTAAGTACACAGCGCTGTTGTAATGAACGTAGAATGAATTTGACCTGATTTCATCAAAACTTAACAATACAAACCAATAGCTGAGGGTGTTAGAAGTTTACATAATGCAGGTACGTTCATGCTGGGTGGTAGACGATCGACTTTTAATATCATTCGCGGCAAGGTTTTCAAGTTACACCCAATGATACATCTGTATGTATGGGACCTGTATCCGTGGTGTTCGTCGACGCTCGGATGTCACACCTGTATGTCGTAGATGGTTTTATGGAAGTCATCATGTAGTTATTTGCACTCGATCCATACATAACACCTGTACATGCTTCATGAACGCTAGATCGGGTCAGCGTTATTGGATACACTCCCGTAAATCATGGACTTAAAGGCGGTCTTCGGGATAGGACACACGCTGGCTTCATTTCCAGACACAGCACACCACAGTCATAACGAAGAGCCTAGCGGGGTAGCCTAGTGGTTAAAGTGTTAGCTGGTCACGCCGAAGACTCGGGTTCGATTCCCCATATGGGTACAATGTGTGAAGCCCATGTCTGGTGTCCTGCGCTGTGATATTGCTGGAATATTGCTAAGAGCGGCGTAAAAACATATTCATTCACACTCATTAATAACAAACTCAGGACCACAACTTTTAGTTCGTTACAACCGTAGTTCGATTTAAGCATTTCAACAAATATGTACAGCAAGTGGTAGGGACCAAATATTCGTCATATCCATTAGTTCGTTATAAGTGTGCTCGGTATAAACATCGGCGGTAGGGTAGCCTGGTGGTTAAAGTGTTCGATCGTCACGCCGAAGACCCCACATGGGTTTCTGGTCTTCCCCGGCGTGATATTGCCGGAATAGTGCCAAAGGCGGCGTAAAACTAAACTCACTCACTCGTTATAAACATGGTTTAGTGTAATGATCTGAGGAAGTGGTAGTAGGGTTTTAAGGGGAACGATTCAGTCGGGACACCTGGTGGTGTGGAGAGGGCTTTTCATGTGACAATATCATGAAAGAAAGGTAATGACCATCACGAGCGAAG
>VKKT01000487.1:15711-39907 GCA_008038995.1 Haliotis laevigata | reverse complement strand
TGGTTTTGGTGTGGGGGACTACTTCCCGTATGTGAATGGTATCGGGTACATACAGTTGAGTATGGTTACAGGTACCCTGGTCGAGGAAGAGGGTCACGAAAGAGAAGTGACGCAACAAACATTTCGTCAGTGTATTAATGTAAATTCTAACCAATATTGCATAGTTCCCTCTACATGACCTTGACCTAATTACACCTATGAATGTCCTTGACCTACTTGTCCGTTATGACAGCATTACCCTACGGAACATCTAACCCAGTGATTACTGCCCGATACCAATGTATCCGTGACCCCAGACACGTCTAGATGGGGTTAAATGGCTTGTAAGCCGCATCTCCTTAGCGGGTCACACTCGGATTTCGGAACAAGAACCATAACGACTTGGGCTTAACCGTCCGTACGATGACAAGAAAAGCATACATTCCAGACAACGGGTGTTTGTCTAGTCATGTATAGAGTGCTGAAAGTGCGCTATGACATTTTGAGATAGTATCTCCGCGATATTGCAGCTACAGCGCAGGTATGTATGGCTGAAATATTTACAGTAACGCAGCTTCCCCCAGCAATATCACAGCAGCTTATAATCAGTACTACTGCAGGAATACTTAAGCGTTGTGGTCAGTGTTCTTTATTCGATGTCTAAGAAGTAGTAATACAAGACAAATCCTATGGATAAGAAGTAGTAGCCACACTCAGCATCCATACTGACCACCCGATTCTCATTTACATCGCCATTAACGACAAGCACTAGGAACGTGGTATCGTTTCTTAAAGGGGATCTCACTCTTGGAAATATGCGTAGGTTACAAATACGCGACCGGGATGGTATCCGTTAATCGGATATGTTTACATTATGCAGTGTCGAATAACCGGCCCGACCTATCCGCGACTGATCTGTTCAAATATAGACACGGGACTCTTGATCAGGACATAAATTAGGTGTCGGAGACACGTAAACACATTCTCCGGCTAGGAAGAGCCATGACTTACAGTTCATAAACAAGTCAAGCACATGTTCATTTCAAGGTTGTCAGTCCACGGGTTCAACGACTGTAGCGTTTGCAGTGTCCAGAGTTTAAATATTTAAACTGTAATTAATAAATTTAACAGTGGTTGATCGTATTTAAATGATCGAACTCCTCTGCCGTTTAAAAAGTGGGTCGACGCGAACCTAAAATTGGGGAACACTATCGTGAACAACTTACGGTGAGGTTGAAATGACAGTCCCTTGTTAGCATAAACATTTCCTTGTTTTTGATGGGTTATGGCCTTCTTAGGTAGTATTCAGTCAGTCGCGGAAGAGACAGGGGAAAGTCGTATTGGTAAGCTAAGTAAAATAATCTTTAATTTATAACAAACAACTCTATCTAAATTGAAAATGTGCCATTTAGCTGGGAGATTCAGAACCTGTGGAAAACTGCTTCATTAAGGCTTTTGGCATTGCAGATTGGCTGGACAGTAGCGAACATGGTTTAGGAACTGGGGGATAGAAGAGGGTATAAGTAGTGGGGTATGGTGTGACGGAAGGATGGGGTGGGGTGGGGCGTGGCGGGGTGATAGACAATGACGCTTGCACAGCGAAACGTCATTAGTCCGAACCCCGTTGTAGGAACTCTTCGTCCGGGTGATACTGTTGGTCTAGAAATACTTGAGATCGTTAATCCGGAAAGACACAATCCGCATGAACCAGCTAGGGTTTTTATTCTGGGCATGAACGAGAAGGTAGGGTCTTCGATAGTTTAGCTTGATATATCAGTCAGAAGTGTCTAATTTTTGCGACAGTTAGTGAGTGAATATTCTGTTTTTATGAATATTCCGGCAATATCACGGCGTGGGACACCAGAAACGGGCTTCACACATTGTACCCATGTGGGGAATCGAACCCGGGCCTTCGACGTGACGAGCGAACGCCTTAACCACAAGGCTACCTCGCCGCCCCGAATAGCAGTGAATATGTGAATATGGTGGATTCCATCCTAGACAACAAGGTGAATATGACATTAAACCCCGTCAGACCCTACGACATTCCCAGACATGTTTAGGTAAGAATAAATAGGCCGGAAGCTGAATAACGAGGCAACATTTTGTTCATATGAAACATATCGCAAAGCCATGCCGGCATGTTCTCGACATATTTCAGAGTGATATAGGAGATGACTTAACGACAAAGTTAACGACCGAGATCCGTGCATTCCTCCTGACTATGAGACAGGCAACATTTAGGCCAGTCGGAGTTTAAGCCAGGTAAGATAAACAAATACAACCGCATAGGTAGCCTCTAACTGACAGGTATATCATATCGTTATCTTATCTATTGTTATCAGGTTAAGCTCGGATCATGTATATAACGACCAATCGGTTGTCAATGGTTGACGCTACATTTCCCCGCTTGCAGACACACATGTAAAGTACCTATCCATTAGTACATGTAACTAGATAGACACTCGACCTACGGTTAAGTACAACGGAGCCAAATGGAAACTAGGATATTTTGATGTTGACGCTGGTGTTGGGTATGATGACACACAAGCTCAGCCGGCTGGTACATATCAGAATGAGTGAGTGTGCGAGTTGGGTTTTATGCCGCTTTAAGCAAACTTCCAGAAGTATCACGGGACACCAGAAATGGGCTTCACAAATTGTACCCATGTGGGAATCGAACCCGGGTCTTCGGCGTGACGAGCGAACGCTTTAACCACTAGGCTACCCCACCGCTCCATATCAGCTAGAAATTCCATGCGGTAGCCACTCCTGCACAGGGCTAATGATAATAGTTTGATGCCGCAAGCTACTGGCATCAGATATAAATGGTATCATTGTGCCTGACGTCCTGTTGAAGCACTGCATCGTATCCCAGTTGAGTTGACCGATGCTCATAATCACAGGATTGTTTGGTCCAGACTCGATTATATACGGACAGCCGCCATATAGCTGGAGTATTGCTGAGCGCGCATTTGGACAACAAACAAACAAACAAACAAACCAGATTTACGAGGAATATGCCGTGACATATTCTTGTAATTGTTATATGGTCGGGGGAGGGGGGGGGACTAACATGTTTCAGGCGAATATTGGATTTGAACCTAAGGCACGGGGTTCTGAAGCGCCAAAGGGAAGCAACTCTGCCCAGCGCCATTTTTTATTAGACAAGGATGGTACTTTAACAGTGAGTGAGTGGTTTTAGTTTTACGCTGCACTCAGCAATATTCCAGCTATATGTAAGTAATCGAGTCTGGACCAGACAATCCAGTGATCGGTACTTTAACAGATCTGTGGAATAAAACGAACGAAGGCCAGGTGAGATGGAATGACTTACTTGTAATACTCTTTTGCCGTCCTCCCCTGGCAAGAATCTGGATCCGATTGCCCTTTTTTTTCGCACGAGTCCTCTTAATCTGGACGTATCCTCTGCTACACCTATTAAACAGCTGATACTTCAGGCTGTGGGTCTCGCTGCCAGGGTTCTGTGCTACCTGCCTATCTATTTTGAAGATTCCGTTTTTGGTGTTCGAGGAACCATGAACCTGGAACAAAAACATCTTCATCTAACCACCACATCGAAAACAACCACATACGTCGTATTGTATAAATAGCATGAATGTCACAACTTCTGTAATGGTTATCGATTGTAAAGAAACATGGATTGTTTTGACGATACAGCAGTATTTTGTCCAGATGTCGGTTAAGTTATTGTATGCCCCAAGATGGGTATATTCTCTTTGTGTCATCACCTAAAATTAATAACTGTATCAGTTGTCAACGATAGAACAGGAATTGGTTGGGATAGGAAAACCTCTGTGGGTGAAACCGGTTTAGACTGTTTACCAATAACGGAATCATTGCCTGCTTTTGTCTGTTCTAAATGTCACTAAATATTTTCTCTCACTTATTAATGTTAACATTCAGCAATCATTAAAAACATTATCGAATTATAGAAATAGATTTTCAATATTTGGAAATATCAATTTCTTCAGAGCAGTATACTTTAATTATTGCTACCCGACATCCATATTCCAATGCACTAATGATCCCTACGCCATTGTTGAATGATTTAGAGGTACCAGCGTACGAAATGACATTTTAAGAAAAGTACTTCTCACGGAATCATTAAAGACTCATGTAGAGGACAGAAGGTGGGGTGAAGTGAAATTGGGTTTAACGTCGCGCTTGAGAATATTTCGCTCATATGACGACGTCCATGCGTATGTGTATGTGCGGTTGCTTGTACTAGCCCAGACTTAAGCTGGTTTTATAGTGCTAGCCCACTGAGATACCATGCCGCAGTTATGCATGAATACCCCACTCAGACACATTATACTGAACCGAGTCGACCAGTCCTTGTTGTACCCATTAATGCCTAGCGCCAGGCAGGGACCAACAGATACCATATTTTAACACTTTTGGTATGATGCGGTCGGGGATCGAACCCGCGACCTTCCGCTCTCCGGGTGGACGTTGTAACCACTACACCACGGAGTTGGCTGTAAATGGCATGTACATTGCCATATTTCCTGACTAGTACGTGAGGGAGTTTAGTTTTACGCCCCCTTAAGCAATATTCCAGCAATATCAAGGACAGGGACACCAGAAATGGGTTCACACATTGTACCCTTGTGGGGAATCGAACCCGTCGTGACGAGTGAACACTTTAACCACTAGGCTACCTCACCGCCCCACCCAAACTTGTAAGTTGAAATAATTGATATTTTGGAACCGTGATCAATGTGGTAAACAAGTAGGTAGTGATAGGTAGTAGGTACTGCTAAGAGATGCCACGATGAACTATTGTGTCGAGTCGTCCATGACATCGGATAGTCTATGACACACTTTATCACCCGTACGTCCTTGTCAGAGCTTATGTAGACAAAACATTATCTAAAGCTGAAACTACTGTCAATTAAAAACAGTTCACTAATAACACTTCAAACTGCCAAGGACTATACTCTCTGTGAAGCTGCACTACATAGCTTTCTAACAGATCACATACATGGTGCTATCTCACTAGGTTATCGGCCGACTTTCTACAGAGTAGCTGGGTTACATCCGTGGTGAACAATATAGCGCTGTATCATCAATGCATTAAGACTGAAGAAAAAAAGTAACTACCCAAAGACCTTGTCTCCTGATAACGCAGGTCACGTGACCTGATAAACTAACACAGACCTATATAGAATATACATAAACATTACACGTTGTCAAATAGGAAATGAACATTTTCGCTTTTGAGATTTCACTTCACCCTTAATGTAAACACTTAAATACGTCAACTGGAGTCGCAAATACGGCTAGGTCTTCGCTATGTAACAGCATGGGGGTAAAGCGCGGTGTAATACGGGTGTAAACATACACTGAGACATACGTTCTCCAGCTACTCCATTGACACGAAGTTGTCGGGTAAATACGTATATATACATCTACGTCAGTTTTCATTTCAAATTCACTGCAAACGTCGCCTTCAGAAGGTCTTTTAAACACGGACAAAGAACCTCTTTCCGCCATTCAAGCAGGCTTGCATATTTCCATTGCAAGCGAATACACGTGCTATACTCACAAGTCTGTATTCTATGACAAACTTTCGCGTAAAGTTATTCATGGTGGTTTAAGGCATACACTTAATAACTTCACACAATGGAAGCTTTAGAACGGATCCATGATTCGTAAGCTTGACATTTTCCGCGCTGGTTCTGCATTGAAATCCTTCAAACATAAAAATAGAATCTGTTTGAAAGTTTTAATGCACCGGCAAGTTCATCTGTCAAATTGTAACCTTCTACATAGTGGACGAGCGGTAGCAGGGACCCCTTGATATTGATGAACGACAGACGGAGACACGGGGCAACAAAACGTGTACCCCTAGGCGGAGCTAACGCGACTTTACTCACAAGAAATCTGGATATTAAATTTACTTTAGCTAGAAGCCTGATGGAATGTTATCAATGTAAGTATTACAAAAAGTCTTGCTCCCAAGGGTGAATTAACGGCACTGGGAGTCCCCCTAACGTTCTGGTGGCAATTACCCTCGGGGACTAGGGGCGGGAAATTCTCACCCTCAACACAAATTGTCCCGATCCCACAAAATGTAGTTCCGATTATCTGGGACAAAAGAATGATGTGGTGTTGCGAAATGATTGTTCTACACAATATTTGATTTGTGTGTCTTTGTTGTTTCAAGTACCCTCAACAGCTGCTAACGGGGCAGATATTTGAACGATCAACACAGAGGTAAAGACCGGAGTCTGTGATCAGTAACCGTGAAGTGTTGAAAATCTAAAATCGGGTTAAAGCCTCTAGCAGCGATTTATCTGTCAGTTCTTAAACACTCTCAACCTAGATCTATTTCTGAAAGCTAATTACACGTCTCAACACAATAAACAAATGTAAAGTATAGTAAACATTTGATTACTACCTTGTCAAGATTTATAGCTCGAGACTAACAAACATCTGCATTCACTTCGAGTACATATGGCCCATAAGAATACCATAAGACGAAAGATAAACCTTCGTAAACAAATACGACCGACTGAGAAAACGAGAGATTTATTTCCCATAGTGACTAGACACTGTCAGCCCAAAGGGACAGACCCTATTGTCTCAATCCTCACACCAGATAAAAACAATATTTTCATGCAAATTAGCAATGTATATACTCTCATAGGTAATGTATGTCGGTCGCGTTCGTTCTCGTCAAAAAACATGAGGAGGTTAGGTCATGCGATAATTTATTAACACAGTTTTATCATGTGGGCGGTCCTACTTGACTACAGCAGCATTGTCGGTAAACGATGCCCTCGGCATGAGCTCAATGGAGATATTTAACTAAATTATTCAATTAGGGACAGTGAATATTGAAACTATAAGACTAAAATGTGGCAGAAAACGTTGATTTTTTCATTAAATGTAATATTATAGTCCAGTAATCATTAAAAAAATGAGAGGATATTTCATGAAGGAAGATAAATGTAACTTTATACTGCGCTAGTTGCGAGTTTATATGCCCATCAAGCCAGTTTGTACATAACGTCCAATTTCATTCATGTCGTCCACAATGCTGTTCAGTGTTCTCGTCTACACTTGTGCCGTAATAAATTTGATTCTTTTCATATTCCATTTTTTATGCGACATAAACAGGCCGTCGACTGGTTAATTCAGACTACAGATTTATTATTCGAACTTCATATATGACATTCAAAACATTTACACGTCCTTGACCTCCCGGGATCCAATAGCGTTGATCAAAGTCTGCAGCCAGTTGCTATCTGAGCCCGTCAATGAAAGCAGAGTGTTCGTCGACCAAACTTCTAATTGGATTTTAACACCCTGCCTTAGAGGGTCTATAATAGCGGTCAAGAACCCTGTCTAGGGGACACAGACATAATTTCCACGTGCTGGCGTCGACCATTTTTACAGTACAGTGTAAACTGGGGATATTACACACATGTACACTTAACAGACAGATGTTAAAATGGCTGCGCTTGAAGGATTGAAAGAAAAACTCAAGATGAATGGACCAGCAGGATTGAGCACGTGTTACTTCTATGGTGGGTCGGTGGGAGACCTTGCTGTGATCCGTCAGCTTGTTGTTCATTTGGGAGACAACTACAGGTGCACTTAAAATCACCTTCAAACGAAACAAAAAGATTGAAAAGACGTGCTCTCCATCGTGACCATCATTATTAACACGCGACTTACTGGGAGGATTTCCAACGCCCGGGGCGAGGACACCACAGGAGGGTTTAGCTTAATGCTCGAAGATTACCGATTAAATCTCTAAATGCTAAACTTTGCCTTCCCGTTTGTTAAGCTGTGGGTCCTGACAAGTATGTAAAACAATGGCCAGGGTCGACCTTCGGAGGTTTTCAGCGTTATTGCTGTCAAGGTCAACGTTTGTATTTGCAATTATCACAAATGAGTCCATTAATGCCCCGGGCTATTGCAAGAAGCCTGGTGGTTAGTGCAAATGGTCATTTCAAATGCAGTCAAGCTGTTCTGATTTCAGCCACCCTGGAATTTCCCCGCCTCGTTGATCACAAATCACTTCCCTATGGGGGTCTGCTTCACGGGGAGACATCTACAAACAATGATGGACTAAGGTCACCGTCCCCACGTCTAAATATAATAAAGATATTAACGGGTTACCTCTTGAACTGCATTTATGGCCAGTCTCTTAACAGTATATTCAAATTATTGTAACTCGGTTATTTGCAGGATGGCTTGATCAATGGGGATATTGTTGACTGCGGCGTAACGCTTCATTCAACCAACCATAGAAACACGTCCTACACTCTGTATCAGCCTTACCTTGAATTTCCCTAGGCTCAGAGTCAGACTAAGGAGACCTGTTTTACCACCGGGCCGGAGTATTTGATTGCTCAGCAATTTTTAACGAATGTTTTTTTCGGGAATGCAGTTCTAAGCAAATATCAGTCGATAAACGTTACATTTGGTTACATGCGCCTGTTAGGGGAGGCTACTCGAGTACATTTCACCTGCCGTCATGGCTTAGAAAGGGCTTGGTGGGGATCACAACGGTGCCGAATAAACGTTGCTGCTGCATGTACTCGGAGCTACATGATACCACATATCACGATTAAGCCCAACGCTTCTCTCAAAAGCCTAAACGTCAATTAAACTTGGAGTATTATCAACACTTAACCGTACGAGGCGGCACTCACACTCTAATTAGTTCATAAGAGACGTACAGTAGAAGCAAGAGATTCTGCCAGTATACCTAACACTGGATGTTTACAATGTGAACGGCGGCCCGTTGGCACCCGCTGTTTACCCTTAGATGGGGGAGGGGCGGGGAGGGTCATCAGGCCTTATGACAATATGACCGGGGTAGAGCCCTCACCCCTTTCTCACGCTGACGTTGTACCATAACACAGATAACGACCGCCATTCGCCAATCCCATCATATTGCGAAGTCTTAAACAGTCCACAGTGTCGATGGCGGTATAGAGGAGCTGTTTGTTAACAGAGGTTGGTACACACAGTTTGTGATAAAGAAGGCTGTTGGTATTTATCTCTTCATCATTGTAAGTGTTTGTGCTTGTTAATTATCTTGTATGTCCGCCGTACCACGTAGGTCGCTACATTTCCCTGTCAATATTGACCAAGTCGTTGTTCTTTCATAACCGGAAAAAGCTGATTACCCCAATGAATGAAGACTATAATTGATGCAATTACTTTCCGATTAGAATAATTCTTTTATGCCCGTGTCAATACCCGTAGGGGAATGTTGCTTGTATACGTATCATATATATTACACAATAGGCGTACTGTTTAAGCGGGTTCTGTTGTTTATGTAACACTGTACCCAAGATACACAAACAATCACACACTCAAACTGGACTTGATTTCACCTATTGGAAAGTGCATCGCCGCTAGGTAGTTTGGATTTCAGTAATTGTAATTAAAGAACTTTAATCCTATGGTGATGGGGGACGTGTGTTGACATCTTTGATTTCAGGAAATTCAAGAATAAAACAAAATCACACCTTAGTGTCAACACCTTAGGATTTAGTACAATACGCCCTTAGATTTAGTACTAAATCTATTATATTACTATAATATTAATGCATGACATAAATTGCTCGGAATATATGTACCCAATATGATATCGGCATAACAACGTATGGTATGGATTTACAACTTCTGTAATATTTACAACACGGCGTTTCTGGGCTACTTCTTGCCCCTTCATCAGGTGTTACAACACGACGTTTCTGGGCTACTTCTTGCCCTTTCATCAGGTGCAAGACCATGCCATACGTTGTTACGTTACCTTCCAACTTCTAAATGCCCATCAAGAATATGATATCCGTTTGTAAAGGTATTTCCCCTTTTCAAACAACTGGTTGATAACACTTATATTGAACAGTGTGCTACTTACTGCGTTAACGCCAAGGATACTCAAGAGTATGATGAGCAGCAACGGCAACAACCTGAAGCAGAGAATACAACGTCAGTGTAACGTTACGACATCAGTACAACTTCATACCACGTCAGTTCATCTTAAATACAGCGTTCAACGTCACAACGTAATACAACGTCAGTGTAACGTTACGACGTCGGTACAACTTCAACGTTAATACCACGTCAGTTCATTTCAAATACAGCGTTCGACGTCACAACGTAAAGGCAGCGTCAGTGTAACGTTACGACATCGGTACAACTTCGACGTTAATACCACGTCTGTTCATCTTAAATACAGCGTTCAACGACACAACGTAAAGGCAGCATCACTGCAATATTGCAACATCAATGGAGAGTCAATTCAACGTTCCATCATCAACATTACGAAAATACAGCGTCAATTTAACTTCAGTGCAGCATTATTTCAGCACTATGAGACCAATACAGCGTTTGTTAAACTTCAATACAGCGTCACTTCAACGTTGACGTTAGAACACCCATACGTCTATACAGCATCGATTCAACTTCAATAAGGCGTTACTTCAACGTTAACCACACAACAACCATTAGTCAATACAGCGTTAATTCAACTTTAATAACGGGGCAATCCAACTTCAATACGTCAATTCAACGTCAACACAACAGGAATTCAGCGCTACAACGTCAATACGTCAATTAAACGTCACAACGCCAATTCAAGGTTATCAAAACGTAAATACATTGCACGCAAACGTATTTTACCAAACGTTTAAGTGTCTGAGTGAGTGAGTAACTTTCTACGACCCAAACAGTACATCGCAGCGTTGTAACAAGGACACCCGTACGTGGGCGACACAGCCAGATACAACGTCAGCAAACAGAAAAGATCGTAAAAAATATCCCTGTCGACACAACAAATATATAATCAGTCCATCAAAATACTCCGTCAAGGTGATGTGAGAGTCTTATTCGCAGTCGTTATTATTGTATTTTTAATACAAATTTGAAGTACGAACGCTGGCGTTATCTAATGCATTAATTCACACGTATACTTTGGTGGTTATATTGATGTGTATATCTCAAACTTGTTTGTACACAGTGCAAAAAAGGAATATTGCATTATATATGTGCAGATGCTTTGTGAAGCGTAAAGTTGAGTCGTATGTAAACTACATAATCACACAAAGTGCACCTACTAACACGGTCCATTTGTGAAATACAACCGTTAAAGTTATGCAATACCTAACAAAAATGGATTTCTAACCAAAGAGGAGAATCACGTTGTTGTTACTGACATGGTCGCTAAAAAGGGCAAACGAACTTAGTTTCATAACAAGGGGAAAATATTAATTACCTGGAAAAGGATAAAGTAGTTCAAATGTTTTAGAAACATTTTGTAAAGAGTACGTGTAGGAGGACAGTTGGACTAAGATGGTGGACACATTATATAACTAATCGGCCAGACCAATGACAGTTTGTTCTGACAGTTCTTAGGTTCTACGAGGGATCAACTCCTATTTGCTGTCAGTAATGTTCTAAGCACGTAAAGATGACCGTCTTGCAGTCGGCACGACCCCCGCAGTCTGTTGGACCAGGGCGACAAACAGCCCGCTGACCGTGGGTCGAACCTGGTCACAGAGTGCACAACCCTGTCAGCCGTCGGTTGACCTACAGAAACATAACCAAAAGAAACTCTACAATTCCGGCGGTCAAATATACATGGCCACAGAGAAAGAATATCGTCTTAGATGATTGCTAATTAGTAAATGTCGACGCACATCAAAGAAGGGTTTAATCACTTGTCTGGTGTTCGTTGTAACAAGCCATACCGTTCGCTCCCTCAAATATTTGACTAAACCGCTAGACTAGCCGTGAGGTTAGTGACTCCCCCACCTTGGTCTTGCCTCCGAGAAAAATAAAAAAATACCCTATTTAGTTAACATTGCTCAATAACAAGTGCATCCTTCGCCGCGTCCACATAGCGAAACATCGTCACAATTTTCATTTTGTTGCTATACATTACAAAGACGGGAAGGGGGAGGGGGTAGGTGGGGGTGAAGTTGTTTAAGGGGACCCGTGAGAGGTTAGCAGGTTGAACGATCCAAGGACGAGTTCACTGAGACAGGAGAAACGCGAATCCTATCGAGTGACCAGTCGGATGATTTTTCATATAAACCATTTATTCAATTCATAACTTAAAATATCTGTAAATCCTTCAGGCGTGTTTGTCGGCAGGTTGGGATTGTGAGGGGGAGAGATGTATAGAAAGCGTAGTCTGTGATGGCAAGTCAACTATTCTGCTAGTCATTCACAACCACTGATGTGCAGCCGGCCCATTCTGCAGGCTGGCCTCACTAGACAAAGATGAAGCTCATTACTGAATTCACTTGGGGGAACCGCCTGTTTCGTTAAAGCAACAAATCTCAGCGACGAGCAGTCCTATGCATACCTCAAATCGCATGCACGTGGTAGAAGATTTGAAATAATCTCCCCCATCTCTGTTACGAGTTAAACATGGAGATGCGGTTGATACTGCCCACATATGTTTGGCCCGTATGACATTGTTTGCATGCTTGAAGTCACCCCACTTTCTCACACAGTTGACACAAGATTTTCCCCGACATAATTTTCTTTTTTTTTCTGTGAGCGTCCTATTTTCAGCTTTAGCCTCGCTCGTCACGGCAGAGAACGCAGTTTGTGGAAGCGGCCACATCAACTGGTGATACGACGTCTTGCTAGTATTTCAGCCAACCTGGAGCGTGGTCTGCGGTTCAGCCAATGCCTGATACAGATACAACTGGGGGTTAAATGTTTTATAGTTGTGTCGGGACCTACGTATGGCTCAGTTAGCACTATCAGCAGTCACATTGACATCTGAACCTTTGTAAACCCACATTTAATGATTGTTCGTGTGCGCGGTAGACGGCCAACAACAAATATTTATGACAAAGTAATCACTGAGGTACATAGACCGGGCATGTACATACTAATATGACGTGTCGAACATACAAATTAATGTACATTCTTCTGTATGTCACGGATGCAGTTGGCATATTAGCGTGGAGTCTTTAACAACCATATTAAATACCTCGTTAATATGGACAGTACGTTGAGATCTACTGTCCGGATTAACACATTAATGTCTCCCATATAATACTGACGTTTCCAAATAAAGGGGACGTGTCCAGATTAGCAGGGTCCGGATTAACAAGGTTTCGTAGTGAATTAAAATATATCCCCTACAATGAAAATTTGAGATATCATATTGCATCCCAATTGAAAAATACTGTATATGTATATTGTGTTCGTATGTATACATATATTTATACGTTTAATATTTTCAACTTTGTAATTCTTTGCTTGCGGGGAAATATAGATATTCATTGAGAAAGTAAGCCGGATGTGTCTAAATTCAGCACATTGTAACAGGAAGTACTGGAAATACCTGGTAATTTGAGTCATATTTTTTACACCAGTGACACGAGATGATATTACTTGACTGCATAACCTAAATGTGACAACGATCTGTGATCTGTGATACGTGATTTGTGATGCAAGCCTGTTGCGCAGAGGTCCGGTTGGCCCCTGTCGAGTCGTGAGGTACCTACAGCTATGAAGCCGTGGTTTCGATTAAACATTACTCGTACACCGTTGAACACCTCTATCGTGTAACTATATATCTAGATGTTGTCATCGGCTGCAATCTGTGAACGGTGTACATTAGGCTCTCTTTATTCCTACATAACATATCTCGAACCACGACATTCAATTACGAGGGTAAATATTCAAACCTGCTGTGTCAGCGTTATATAATAACAACCAAAGTATGTCATAACGAGTACACGCAAGTGGTCGTGATTCCCCGCTATCGGGGTCAGTTATGTTTTACTGTCAACTCGTAGTCATGTGGGCTTTACAATATTTTCAGTTTCCCCCGTACCCTGTACGTACGTTTCGTACGGTGTTCCATTCACTTGTCACGAACAGAGGTTTAGTACGGATTAAAATGTCAAGCTTTCGCTATTAATGACCTCTGTAAATTACTACATACACCATGTTCTGAATAAACGGCCGGTTGGGTAGGTTAGTGGTTCAAGTGTTCGCTTGAACACGATCATCCTCGGGTTCGAATCCAGAATGTGAATAGTAAAACGGTTTGGGGGTCCCTCCGCGATATTGCTGAGATTTTGCTGAAAACGGTGTAAACATCAACAAAAAGGAATAAACAATCTTTATCAAAATAAGGAATTGTGCAAACATCTCTACTTTCTTTCAAAGGCAGAATATGTTACATTTTGACAGAGTTCGCGGTGCAAGTATTGATCTACACGTGCTAGCGACTGTGGTTGTTCTCGAGACACAGGCGGGATTTCCCGAGTGTGGGCGTTTCGGCTTCGGCACAGGAGTGTTAATCCTCCTGGCTTGAGCGTCTCTTAAACCAAGGTGCGAAGTGGGTGTACCAGACGGTTGTGTCTGCCATGTGTGTGTGTGTGGTTGTGTGTGGCTGTGTGTGTGTGCGTTTGCGTGGGCGAGACCTCGTAACGAGCGGAGTTTGTTGCGTCTGCGGTTTGACTCTCTGCCCTGTATGCCAATAGGTGGGACACCCACTTCCGTAGACACACGAAATGTGATTTATCGGGGAAATGAATCTTTTATACACAAATGCCAACGTGATGTAAATTATGCAGGTTTTGTGAGAAGGTCACACAAGGTTTTAGCACATTACAGTTGTTTGCTCTTATTCATTGAGGACACGGTAATCTTACAGTTAGCAAAATAATACAGCGGTTCTCTTAATCGGGCTAACATGGCCGTGTAACCACAGTCCATTTGTCCCAGTAATCTCTACAACCAAATCATAAAAGATCTTCAGTAACACCTCATTAGTCTTGACCCTTTTTAATCCGGACATCCACCTATTAGACACAACTGCTAGGAACGCATGTTATAAAGGAAAACAAATTCGTATCCATCAACCAAACCATGAACTCTGTCCGGATTGACGGGGGTGTAGTCTACAAGAGGGTATGAAAGACTTGCTACTACTGTTTGTATGCATTGCTGACAGTATTCTAGTTACAGTATGAGTTAGTTTGTTTGTGTCTACTAATTGACACCAAACACCACAGTCAAACTTGATTGTTTCTAGAAGGCCGAGGCGCATGGGGCGAGCTCTCTGAACGTGCCTCGTCGGGGCTGACGCCTCCCCGACACACGGAGGCCAAGGCTCCCCTCTTCCTCCTTTAGAAAATACCTGGACACGTCACCCTAAAAAGAAAGGTCTTCGCATGCCTCTAGTTAACATAGCCCTTATAGTGTATATATCCAGCAGCACCGAGTCACTCCCTCGTAAACTTGTACCTTTAATGTCCTGTTTTATTGACTTTTTACATTCGAGTATTTAGTGTCTTCCAGGGCTGTACCTTCATCCTATCCTATTTTTATCGACACTGGTATTGTTTCAAGGTGATGCAGAGAAACCCCATCAAGTAAAACCTGCCATTAAGAATCCCGCCAGACTCCCTATGCATCTACCTGTTCAGGTAACACTGATTGATATTCCGCCCACAGGTGCAGAGACCAGGTACCGACATACACGCACTTACATTGCACATCTTATACTCCGCCGCTTACGTGGGCGGCCTCACCAACCTCAACACCGTTACATAACATGGGATCATTGCCTGCATTGTAAACATTATTAGGTTTTGGAGTGCCGGTCAAAATGACTGCCATCTAGTTAGGCACTTGTATCTTAATTTTAAAGGTATTATGATTTCATGTTTCCTAAATCATTTGCAGTACCTTGAAGTTATTTTCAGGTAGGAATTTAAATTAAAATTTAACAAAACACGATCTGATTATCCGTTTACCGTTAAGCCGATTTGTCACTATTTAACGCTAGCGTAAGAAATATACACTGCCTAGTCGTGATTAAGACAACCCAATCTGTCATTGTTCTGACCTATACCGAGGCATCCATGTCGAGAACATGATGTAATCACGAACTGGCAATCAAGATTTTGAAAAAAACCACACGAGCAGTTACCGTATATGTATCAGTAACAGACTGCGATGAAATCAACGCTGTAACGAAATATACATACATGTATTTGAGAAAATCATTACATGTCTTTTTGGTACCTGTGGTTAAATAGGTAAGGTGTTTGTTTGTCATTCATTCTGGGTTTAATACCGAGAATGATTTCGTTCCCAAGCCCGATAAATGATAGGTCCTCGATGTGCAGAAATACTGCTAAGTACGAAATATAAACTCGCTCATTCACGAGGGGTGGTTATACGTTTGGAGAAAGAGAAACAACGATACGATTTCCCCCGTGCTGGATGTTCACAATGAGATCGTGTCCGCCTTTAGCTGCAGCGCATGTAATGACACACATAGTGAATTTGAGACGGGTTAAACAGAGGCTTTATAAAGCCTCGTAGCGTTCTCCGCGATTGCAATCCGCTGCACTAAATACTCCATGTGGTTCAGCATAGGCAATGCACACCTGTAATCAACTCCGACTTTCATCCTCTCACCTGGCCTTCAACAATCTTGCTTATTTCAATTCCATGTATGAGACCCTGTCGATTAGGCAAAAGGATGTTTAATACACTGTAACAGTAGTCTGTAGGCCCTAAACACCTGTAATCAACTCCGGCTTTCATCCTCTCACCTGGCCTTCAACAATCTTGCTTATTTCAATTCCAGGTATGCGACCCTGTCGATTAGGCAAAAGGATGTTTAATATACTGTAACAGTAGTCTGTAGGCCCTAAACACCTGTAATCAACTCAGACGTTCATCCTCTCACCTGGCCTTCAGCCATCTTCCTAATTTCAGTTTCAGGTATAAGCCCCTGTCGACTATGAATAATAATGTCTATTACATATTATAACAGAAGTGTATAAACTACATACGGTCCAATACATGCTGCTATCACCCTTTAGCTGAAACCGTGACAGACATGCCTTGTATGACTATGTAACCCAGTAGTGATTTGCGGTTCGGGGAAATTGATACGATCACTGCTGTCGAAACCAACTCAACTTGTTTATAAATATCTAGGAAGGAATAATGATGAAGGCACTTTAATTTATGTAACTAGGTCGAATCAAATGTGATGATACCTCTCTAAAGATTACGTGTCTCAAATATGGGGAAAGGGTCGATCGAGATCATCAGCCTGACCTCTGTGTAGCCCTATGGCTGGAGCTCTCAACATGTCGGTTCTCAATTAGACGAACGTACATATGCCTACGGCAGATGTTTTAAATACTTTTAAAAAACTCCTGCTTCCGTCTACTACATGCGACGCACGTTAGTGTCAAGGGACATGATAGATGTTTAATCCAGCGGGTTATATAATGACAGACTCTCATCGTCTAGAAATAACTACCATTGTCTCAGAAAAAAACATGTAAAAATACTAATTCATCTTCATGGGGAGTTTGACAGTTTGCCGGTTTTTCTTTGATAATTAATTGGATCAAAAAGTAATGAAATAATTCAAGCATGCATCCACTACATAACTGACAAAACATGTCTCAATTAACATGATAAATATGTCACACAGAACCATCACTTATTCAAATCACGTGTAAAAGATGCTCGGGAGTAATGTACGTTACAGTGGTCCAGGGTAGCCCGTTTAACATCGATCGTGTGTTGAGAAGACGGTCAAACAGCGCCCACTATACCGTCCCAAGTTCTGCTCGCTTAAATATGTTCCCTATCAACAAACATCTCATTCACATCCGAAAAAAGTCGATGCTTACTTGAAGACGGTGTACAGGGTCGAGGCGGACAAGGGCGTCGTACTCTGTTGTCAGCGGTTTGGGGCCTAAGGTCGACTGTGAAGTTTAAATTCAAGTTTGACAATAAATCCACAGTATACACTTAGTCAGCTAACCCTTTTCAGTTCGATTGGCCCTTTAAAAATTCTTAACGCAAGTTGTAACTTAACACATTTCAATCTGGAATAATACTGTGTGTTTTTTCAAAGGATAACAAATTTGAAAGAATACAATGAATGTGATTAAAATGCAATTAACCTGGGTAAATATTAGGGGGTAGTGACAATATCAGGGATGAGGAGGAGGAGGGAGGGGGGTACGGCATGACTAGCGTCCGAGCGGGTCGGGGACATAGCGGGACGGAAAACTAGTATGGTTGACATGCTTAAATTCAACTACATGCTCCCCAAGCACGTTACCCACATGCCGACTCGGAGTGAAGGAGGGACGCGAAAATAACACTGTGAGGAGTCCCATGTCTCTGCCGGGTCCACGGACTAGCTTGAAGGCGTGGTTTTATGCTAGGGGAGGCTGGAAATAGAAGGTTTTGGTCCGTGTCTGGCTGAACTTACCTGCATGGGCTAAATTCCCAGGAAACACCGCCTGTCCTCATACTGGGCCAACTCCCTGGGCGAATTGGACGCTCGCTTCCATTCTAAGTGTCACATTCACTCTAGGGTACACAACTTGTCTTCCATCGGAATATAGAATAGAGATCCACTTTCACGAGTAACTGGTGTTAAAAATAAGCTCGAACACTGTCGAGCTGCCACACAAATCCCACTATCCAACGCACAAGCTTGCTGAAATCGGATGGACAGAAACCCTTTTTTTATACACTGAAGGGTTTTACACAAGAGATTCTAACTCCTAAAAACTTTCACTTGTCTCATAAAAAATGAACTTTGATTAGTACAGTTGTTTTCCAATCGTGGGCTCGTATCCGAAAAAATCGATGAAAACAACACAAGATATCCATTTAAAACAACACAGACACAAGTAGTGCTGTTGTTATACAGGTATCCACACTGGCCTCCCGCTAACCCGTCTGTAGGCAGTAGAGTTTGAAGGCGGGCCGAGGGGGTGGGGAATCGGTCCCGGGGGGTGGGGTATCGCACCCTGCAGCTATGGCCGGACACGCTCTGTGGGGGGCGGGTGGTACCCACATCGAGCTCCTCTAGTCCCCCCTACTCTCGGGTACACGTGGGTAGCTAGACACCATCCTGGCTTGAATTCGTAAATATAACACAGACCTCCAGACTCCGATTTAAATTTCACTTTTAGAAATACACACAATTTTAAATGAAGTTCGAAATCAGGTAGTCCGTCGTGAGTGAAAGGCAAACCGAAAATCGACCCGCAAGAGTCGCCCTTGTCCTTAGCCGTGTCAGTCACATAGTGAAGTGATATTGGTTTGTGTTGGGAGAGGTAGGCCCGCTTGCTTGTAGGCTGTAGCTAGAAGCTAGCCGACGTTCTGTGGCCCTCCCTCCCGCAACGGATGGTTGGCTGAGGCTCGCTTCCCTTCAAACTCTCCGCTGATTGGACAGACCAGGAGACAATAGCGGTCGAGACTACACTGCTGTCAACTCAGGCCGATGGGGTCGGGAAGAGAAATACAAGTGTCGCAACTTCGGTCTGTCCCAATATACCTTACAAATTTCTCCACAGTGAGCTAAAATTTACTCAGGGAACTTTAACAAGATCACCCTGTTCTCACACCTAAAACTGGAACACCTGAGGCCGACCCCCCAAAATAAACGAGGACAGTCTTGATCGGCGCTGTCTCTGTGTAAACTAACGGCAAAAAAAAAATTACTCCAGGACGCAACGCGAGGTAAATATAGTTTGTGTGACTGGGAGACTGTGTGACAGGGAGGCGAAGGCCGAGGACCAGTGAATGAATGAAGCCGTACTGCGGACGATCACCTCGACAAGAGGCAAAAGCACGGTATTTGTTATCAACGAGACAGCAAGAATTACCTCCCCTTACCCATAAGCCTGCGGCTCTCATCACACCTGCCGGCCAAGATTAGCATTTTAATGCGTATACCTGACATTGCGGCCCACTGGAAGGGGGAAATGAATAGATTCACATAAAATAATCTGACAGCTTGAGAAACTATTTCGTACCTCTGTTGTGGTTTTAAGTTGTCATGCTTTATGAATTTGGGTGTATCGCAAGATGCCATAGGATTGGTGTATGCGTATATGGAGAGTACAAAGAAATGCTCAGTTGTGTTTTTGAAGAGATTTGAAAGATGTCATACTTGTTAAATGACACAACCTTGGTGAAAAGCATCATCAACTGGATGCGTACCATCACCCTGACGTCATGACAGCACTGAAGGAGGTCATCGCTCTGAATACTTGTGTTTTGACACAGTGATTAGCTAAGCATTAAGCATGACAATATACGGCATGTGATTTAATCAGGCATATTTCTCACACTATATTTCACTCTCGAGCGAGTCACTCGCCCTGGGGCTGGTGTTACGATATCGTATCCAACTAATCCAATCTGAACAGAGCTCGTACCATCCAAGAAATACCAACGTGGTATACTTGTTCTCGGGGATCCAACCGTTTGGCTTTGACCGTCCAGTCTCTACCAGCGACTTCAGTCGTCACAGCTACCCTGCTACATGATCGTTTCGACAAGCGGCGACAGTGGTTACTAAACCGTTCCATAGCAACGACATTAGCCGATACAGGTGCACTGCAACGTTATTGTCTCAACACGCGATCGTGGTGGTTGCTGCATCCAGCTAGGACCATAGACGTTAGAGCTACGGTGCTACAAGCACACCATCGTGGTTGCTAAACCTCGACATAGTAAGGATCTAAGATGCTCAAGTCACAGTGCTACTTGCCAGTTACGATAATCGAACTTAAATGTTGTATTATGGCGACTTATTGCGACCTTTGACGTTCGAGCTACGGTGCTACGAGCACACCATCGTTTTTGCTAAACATCGACATGGTAAGGATCTAAGATGCTAAAGCCACAGTGCTACTTGACAGTTACGATAATCGACCTTGAATGCTGTTATATTGCGACATACTGCGACCATAGACGTTAGAGCTACGGTGTTACAAGCAGTCCATTGTGGTTGCTAAACCTCGAAATAGTAAGGATGTAAGATGCTAAAGCCACAGTGCTACTTGACAGTTACGATAATCGACCTTAAATGTTGTTACATGGCTTTAGACGTCCGAGCTACCATGCTACATGAAAGTTTAGACAAGCGGCCTTCAAGGCCGTACATCATGTGGTGGCAGCAATCTTAGACGTTGATTTGCATCTTGGAAGATTTGACAAGCTATATTAATCGCTGGAACATCGTAATTGTCTTTTAAAAAGCAACGTTAGACTGTCATATAAAAGCAAAATATATTTGCTGGAAGCAACTCTATTCATTATGCTCCTACTGAAATATGACACCCACCTTAAGCAAGAGCTACATTTATGCTATAAACCGATTTAAAGTTTTATCAGTAGGAGTGACACCGCATCATAAAAGCAAATTTGGTCTCCCACACTACAGCCTGAACATGGTGTTTCCTAATGCAACGCCAGTCGTTGGAGCAGTTCTCACATCTGTACCTCTACAACCGCGCCTTCTTGCTACAATGGTGACCATTTCTCAGACAGATCTGTTGATTTAGATTAAAGCAACAGAAGAGACATCACTCGACCACTGTCCATCAGGATTTCTGACTTAGCCTTTCAAGATCTATTTATGAACACGTCGGTATTAGGTACCGACTGGTCCTGCGAAGTCGATAAATCTGATCCCGGTATTGTTACCTTACAATAACCACTGACTGCCGCTATGACCAGGCGGGGGTGTTTGAGGGGATCCTTGGCTATTAACGTAATGCTGTTGTCGAGATGCGGCCGAGCATACAAGCTGTTTAAGGAGGTGTTGAGATGCTCTTAGGAAAGCTGAAGTGGTCAGCGATGACTGTCAGATGCCACTTGACTGCAGTTGGTAGGAGTACAGTTAGAATTGTAGTCTGTCTCACAGTCCCGGAACCCCATTAATTTCCCTTCTGCGTAGCCCATTCTGCAACGCTAAAGCCCAAAATAAGCAAGTCTAGATTTCCCAAGATTCTCGCTGGGTCTCCTTTTCAATGTAAAAGGAATTGTTTGTTTCCATCAAAAATGTAAAATTAATGAAGGAAGTCTTGATTTCCTCTGGTTCCGAATCATCCATCTCACTGGAGCTTCTTTTTAATAAGAAATAATTGTTTGATTCTATCAAAATAATTTCATAAATTCAGACTAGTTAGTCTGTTACAACTGGAGAAGGTGCCACGGTTGGTAGTCCCATCACCTGATTCAAGCCAGTCAAGCACAATTACTCCGTGACTGGTTCACGTTGTTCCCGACGCCTCATTTACTCTTGGATAATGTCAGTGCTTTCTTGGACACAGCCTCGAACTAGGTAAACCATTGACACAAGGTCGTGGCTCTATGTCCCTGCTAAGTAAGTACATAATATTTATCAGTGCGCTATTCTTGGGATCAGATCATCAATTTCATCATTTCCTTCAAACACCCGTGAGCTGGAAGTCGGAATTGAGCTGCAGACCCATTATATCCTGTGGACTTGAGTTCTCCGTACAACCTCGCGGCCGACCGGTTCAGATAAGTCACATATGCCCCCATGAGGTCGATCCTGGCCTGGGATGGGTTGTGCGGTACATCTTTCTTCAGTGGATGTTAAGACTCTCTTGACTGGTGCTCGGTGTTGGACTGCAGAGACTCGTTCTATTTAGGCAGGACGTCGCGATTGGGTTCGACACCCTGCTGGACTGAAGGTCGAGATTTGTTGTAAACCTCATGGTCGGTAGATTGAGATTGAAGTGTAAACCCTTTGGACTGGAGCTCGAGGTTTGGGTGTAAACCCTATTGGACTCCGGGTCAAGACTGGGCGACAAACTCCCTGGACTTGAGGTCGAGATCATCATCTCTCAGTCCAGACTGTGTTGCAGACCATCATCGATCGATCAGCAAACAGTTATCACCTTTTCTCGAGATTAGGACACCTTCCTCGGCTGGAGTCGAGACTGAGCTGTAGGTTGTCATCTAAAATTCGAGAGTAAGTGGTAGGATATCATCAATACCTCGAGATTGAGTTTTAAGCCGTCAACTTTTGCCCGAGATTGAGTTGTAGGCTCTGGTCTATAACTCGAGATAGAGTTGCAAGCCATCACCTAAAGGTCGAGAGCATGTTGTAGGATATCATCAATAGGTCGATAGTGAGTTGTAGGCTCTGGTCTATAACTCGAGATTGAGTTGCAAGCCATCACCTAAAGGTCGAGATTATGTAGTAGGATATCATCAATAGGTCGATAGTGAGTTGTAGGCTCTGGTCTATAACTCGAGATTGAGTTGCACACCACATATACCTCGAGACTGAAAATCATCAATGGGTCGCTATCGCGATGTCAATCCTCACCGTCCAAGTATCAGATGCAAACGATTCAACTTCTACTAACAAAATGCAAATATTGAAGGCCTTATGGAACAGATAGTCAGTGGAATACCTATGATAGCCATAAGCAAAGCGGGTAGATTGACAAAACTAATACAATTATGATGACCTTATACATTGTATAATTGCGCAGATCAATGCTCATGCTGTTGATCACTGGATTGTCTGGTCCAGACTCGATTATTTACAGTCACCATACAGCGGGAAAATTGCTGAGTGTGGCGTAAAACTAAACTCACTCACTCACTCACTCACTCACTCCTACATTGTATCTTCATAAGGCGGGACCAGGCATATTAACTTAACATTAACTCTTCCAACTGAATCATCGACACAAATTCCGTCAGCATAGTTTAATTTGCCTGAAATGAAAACCATTAAGCCCAAACTACAATCATCAATATAAACCTACACTAAATATGAAGACAAAAAGTGAAATGAATGCATTTTAATCTGTTTCAGTGAGTGAGTCAATACGTCATTTCTTTAGCAATATTCCAGTAATATCACAGGAACACGAGATGAACTTCACACATGGTACCCACGGTCTCTGTAACAACCGTGTATTGTTATATTACCCGTCGACAGATGTCTATTTCCGTGTTTATGGTGATCTACAATGGTAGAGAACAGAAGCTCCTCTTTACCGTATAATGGTCGTGGACCAACTGATGAGTAGAAAGGCTTTGTGAGGAATACGGGAGATCAGCTATCATGATGACCCTCATTCTGTGTTCATCCCAAATAATCCATGTTCATCCTCTACCGGGGTACAGTGTCTCAATAAATAATAATCATCCTTTATGTTCGTGACGTAGACTGTGATCCCAGTGACTGACCGTGACTAATAATTAGACCATACTGAAGCACATAAATGACATCGATGTAGTTAGTGAGGAGAATCGTTGCTACAGTGTCTGCGCTGTAGCTTGCACGCGTATTTGGGTGAGTGAGTGAGTGAGTTTAGTTTTACGCCGCACTCAGCAATATTCCAGCTATATG
>VKKT01000486.1:324122-338339 GCA_008038995.1 Haliotis laevigata | reverse complement strand
AGATCATTTTTGCAGCAGGTGTTTTGTTGCTTTAAAGGTCTCTTGTTGTAAACGTTCCAGACATTTTTCTCAAATATCACAATGATCATAGTTTGGGTTTAAATATCAACACAAATGTCAGATAAGCTCTCCGTCAGGAGGGGCGGTGGGGTAGCCTAGTGGTTAAAGCATTTGCTAGTCACGCCGAAGACCCGGGTTTGATTTCCCACATGGGTTCAATGTGTGAAGCGCATTTCTGGTGTCCCCTGCCGTGATATTGCTTGAATATTGCTAAAAGCAGCATCAAACCAAACTCACTCACTCACTCTCCTTCAGGAACACTCAAATGAGTAGTAGTTGTATCTTTAAAATATAACACAAAGGTTTTGTTAGGTCAACACATTGTTTGGTTTCAGGAACACACAACAGAAATGAGGTTTTAATGTAGTTCACAATAGATGTATGCCTAAATAAAACACAACAAGGTTTCTTTTTGTAATTATTTGGTTTGTATATTGCTCTTGACATAGGTCGATATTTATGATTTGATAGGCTCCTGATTTTAGGAAAACTGTGAGAAATTTCTTCTGAAAATTAACAAAAGATTCATTTTCATGGACAGCAAAGATACAAACATGGCAGTCTGATCAATAAAGGGAGACAATTCCCAAATGTCTAATACAGGAAGTGGTTTAGTGGTCCTACCTCGCCATAAATTCTACATCTACTACAGAAAGTGGATTTCCATATTATCTCAGGTCACTAAAGTTCTATGTTTATTTTATTGCGACTGAATTGCCTACATTTACATTTAAGTCACCTCTGCAAAGCAAAAACATTCGCATTTCATTGCTAAGATCAATATACTTCGTATCCTTTAATATTTCATCAACCTGTTTCAGGGTCAAACAAAAGTATTAATGCAAGAATCATCAACTCTCCATTCCAAAATATGAGTTTAGAAGCACAAAAAAATTCCAAAGAAAACAAAATTGTTTATGGCTCTGGATTATAGGCTCATTAAACATCACCTGAATGATAATGGAATTTTGCTGCACAAAAGCGTTCTGTGAGAAGATTCAATACTGGTGATGCATCACCCAACACCATTCCTTCATCTTGGATTTATCCAACAATGGAAGTTTTCACAGATTGATGGGAGCCATCAGCCATTACTATTTAAGACAATCAATGGTGTTTCTGGCCTGTAAACTTTGATGAAAAGATAAAATTGGGATAAAGTTCCAGAGAATGTTGCTATTTCTGAGGCGGTCGTAAATGTATTACATAATAGGATGATTTAACGTCTTTGTACACACGTTCACAGTTGAATCGATAAAGCCGTGATGAACGGCCATGATGAAATTGAATGAAATGAAGGCATGCATGCATCACAAGTCACAACTGTAGCATGATGCTCCATTGTTATATTTTCAAAAACATGAAGTTCCCTCGTTATTTTTCCAAAACCTGAAAACTCTTGCAATATTTCTGCACCCTTCTAACAAAAACAGCCAATATCTCTTTTATTTGTTTTAAAAGAATAATTTTCCAGTACAATCTCTTTCAGCAAGCATGATGTCATCTTTATCTTTACCAGTAGCTTGGTCTTTCCTTTCTCTGTGGGAAGCTATTTTCTAACAAGAAAGACAAGATATATCATCCGCTCCGTCTGACATGATGCTCCCATGGTTATTTTCCAACAAAAACACATGAGATGTTTTATCTTCTTATTACTGCAAAGATAATCTCGCACAGACAGTGTTAATCAAGTTTAATAGCACAATTATTCTCACCACATAGTCTTAGCACGTGATTAACGACGCCAGATCATATAGCTGCCACCATAATTATCTTTTTATCAAATTGCGGTCGTAACCATTTGGAATATGTGCTAGCTATAGACCAAAGAAGATGACTTTTTAGAGTAGCAGACCCACCAAACATCAATGTATTTGCTGAGACCAGTTCAAAGGATATACTCTTTATTTTCAGACCACCATGATCATCAAAAATCGCTGTCCCTTCAGCTCGTCCCTGCATGGTTAAAGGCACAGATTGCGACAGTTGGACAAAATGAAGTCACAAAATGAAATCTGGAGATATTGTTGAAAGATTACTTGCACAAAGGAATCAATTTCTCTTTAATGAAATATTTCCATTTCCATATCAACCAAGCAGCTATTGAGAAAAACATTTTCTAAGGTTTAGAAGAAGAAATTCAAATTTGAAGAACTTAACTCTATTTGAGTTTCGAGCGAAGTTGAGAGGAGATACTAAATTGGTTTCTGTATGAACATTGTACATGTATGCGAATCAGAATTCCTTGGTCAACAGAAATATTTCTTTGGACCTCTGAGGTTTCTCTGAATTCAGCACAACCATGAACCCTGGAGTGTTAGCACAAACATAATCGAGTATTTAAGCCAGTGCTAACACGGGCACACATTTCAACCCCTGAAGACCAAAGGATGAATTCCATATCCGACCTCAAGAAGCTTCCTAATTGGACAATTTGAATACAAATCGTACATGAGATGGCATCATGGGATATATTCGTGGCCCAATTACCCTGGTTTAGTTCCAAAACCAGAACAATTACGATATCTCCACAACATCTTGGCACGAATCGACACCAATGCAATGGGCCAACAACCTCAAAAGAATAGGAAACTATTCGCATTGATCTTCTCCAAAAAGTTTTAATTGCTCGATTTCCATGCAAATGTGGAATTATCCCAGCAATGCAGACGTGAATTCTGATCAAGCTTGCTGTTACTCGCGGCAACCTGACCACCTATTAGATTACCAGGACCTGTGAACGGAATACAGATCAAGCAATGAAAGAATAATTACTGGTAGCAAAAAAATGTAATGTCAGACTTCGAGAAATCAAATCATGTTTCTGTCTTGTTTAGACATGACATACATAAATCAAGGCCTCAGAAAAACTGTCATCTGAATGAATGAGTGAGTGAGTGAGTGGGTGAGGCTAAAGGTTTGTACTCATAAAAAAGACATTTTCTACACATGTAGTGAGTGAACATGTCAGAGTGAGTGAGTGAGTGAATATCTGCACAATATTTAATCTATATCTCAGCACCCTATAAAATGTATCTAGTTCATCAAGTGTTTGATGCTGTCTATCCCAGATATTTGTATTGATGCTCATGATGTCAGTCACAGGATTGTCATTTATTTACACACCATCATCGTACAGCTAGATTGTCCCGTAAACAAAATAAACAAAAATAATCGAAAAAGTGATCATTGGAGCAAGATGACAAGCTTCTGGCCCAGTCACAACGTCTACCCACAAGCACAGGATGCTGGTAATAGCTTCTGATCTGAAAACTTCATGGAATTAGAAAAGGAAGGCTAAAGGTCTGTAGTCCTAAATAGATATTGTTTTATTGTCTTCACACATAGTGAGCGAACATGTTAGAGTTGAAAGAAGCATCCTCAATGGCTCCCCTTTTTTTCAGTCTTGTTCTAGACTGACATATTGCCCTAGACTAACAACTATTCTGAAATTAACATATTTTACTGAAAAAAGTTCATAGTAAAAACATAAAATATAATGAAAAGGAGCCCTGAGACTTTCTTCATTTTCAGAAACTGAGGAAATCTAGACTTGCCACATTTTCTAGACTTGTGTGGGCTTTCTTGGATATATTTGCTTCAGGGTCTGTACGACAGACTAATATTGCCCCTGAATATAGTTATATTTTATAAGAAATACACCCATAAACTTATCCAAAAAGAGCGATGAACTGGAGCTGATGTAACCTGGACTTGCCCAATCCTTCTGGACCTGAGTTGGTCTCCTTCTCAGTCTATTCTCTAGGGTCGGAGAGACAGACCAGTCTTGTCTCAGACACTATAATTAGCACCATGTGTGAAACGAGACATTTTCTCTGTGTAATTAGGAGAATCGTTAACCGCTCAATTGATACACATCATACAGTGTGAGTCAAACTAATTTGAAACTGCTTGGACCTTCTAAAATAATTCAGAAAGACAGAAATTAATCTGGTCATAGGTCATTGTTAAAAAGGCTCAAAGCCCAGGAATTAGTTTCCCATCATGATCTGACGGTATAATATCATGCACCATGGAGGCACGTATCACCTGCCACAACTGCAGCATGATGTCCTAGTATAATATTTTCTATCTCATGAAGTTCTCATGTAAAATTTAATAAAGAAGATTCTCTGTTTATTTACCATTATGGAGTCTAGATTTATCTTCCCTTTCAAATTCCAAGAACTTCACAATGAATATGTAATATGCTCACTGACAAGTATCAATTTATTATTTGAACTTACAACCACTTGATCCTTGTTGCTATGAAACTGCTCACATTAGGTTGACGAATGTTCTAAACATTTAAATTATGAATAAAGGAACTTATAGGAAGACATTCAAACACAACACAAAAAATTATCAATAAAAAAATATGCATCGGGTTATGCATTTAATGTTTTTTCATCAAAATCCGGGTCAAAACAGCAGTCCATAAAAGTAAACTTGTTAAAATGAGTTTGCTTCAGTTTCCCCTGGTCATCCTAAAACAGTCAGTTTCAAATCAAAAATATATTTTTTTAAAAGTTAATGGTATTTTTTCACGACTTGTATGAGAACATGAGACAGTTTAATGGGTTTAATTAGGCTACTGCTGAACGATCGCAAGCAATCCCAAGGAACAAGCCTCTTCCTAGTTTTGAGACATTCAATTGGCCCTAAGAGATCAGACGTCCAGAAAATAAACTGGTTTGCACAATGGCATTTTCCTAAAACATAATCACTTAGACTTGACAGGACGATCGATCCGAAAGACAGTGTAGCAAGGGAGGGTGAGGGAGCCAAGTGGAGCCACAGCGGAGCTGCGACAAGGCTCCACTAACTAAATACAAGATACATCCTTCAGGCAAGGCATTGTGGGAGAGGGACCAGGCTTAGTTTTGTATTAATGAGGTTCAAAATTGAATTTCTTTTTAGATTCGCGTGCTGTTCAGAATTTCTGCAACAAATTCAAATGTGAATCACAGACTGAGATGAGTTTCGTATTTCTGTAATCATTTGTAAAATAACTCATTTTCTTTTTTTTCCCTTTTTCCAAGTTTGCTTCAGTGTTGTGCTTCAGTAGCAGCTCCTTCGATTGAAAATACTTCTTAGACCAATTTCACTGTGATCTGTTCATTCAAATATATTATGAAAGTAGGCATTTAAAATTCCATCTGCGATCAACTTCTGTGAATCAATTATGGTATCTTGTTTCAAAGACAGATAATGTTGAAATGGAAGAAAATGTCTTGACTTGTATCATTAAATTGTGGGTCAGTAGCAAGATGGTCTGGAAATGGACCCAAAACACATAGAGGAGTCTGTTATATTCCACATGCTCCGATTATACCAGGTCACAAAATCACCAACTTGATACATTGGCGGGCATGCTCTTCAATTCATACACTGGGGGGAAAAAGCAGCTGAAATCTCATCTGCTGGCATGTTGCCATCGATTCGCTCATATCTGCAAGCATTTTGTAAAAATGTCCAAATTAATGCAATTTGCAACATTTCTCAAGGGAGGCTGCACAATTAGAACTCCCTTACCGTTACAGCTCCACATGCATTCTCACATTCCATAGCTCGTCAGCAAGACATGCACAATACTTGATATTACAATTTACAATGATCCTACCTTTCTCGCCTTTTGCGAGCACTGAATGTGATGCAAGAATTCCATCTTCTGTATTTCTGTGACAATGTTATCTCCGCGTTGGGAGAGTCTCGGAAGTTCCGACAGCTCTGGGATCCTGGTATAACCCTTTCCATCTTTGATGCCGTACAATAGTCCTCTGATATTAGCACCAGAAAACACCCATTAAAATGGAAATGTTCAGTCAGAAGTTACAGAAACCTAGTCCTTCCTTCCTTCCACAGCATGAGTCACTCAATTCAGTCCAATAACCAAAATGTATTGTGACAATTTTCTCGCTTTTCCGATTACGTAGTCTCAAAATGTAATCCTACTCCTCCTCTCAAGAGTATTGATGAATCTTGATCTTCATAAGCCGAGAAGATACATAATTGCTTCGATCACATGATTTCATTCAGGGGAAACAGACAGCATCCCCATACCAAAACAGCAAGCACATTCCGGCACAGGATCAGGGACGAAGACGACTGGATCGAGAACAAGGTCACAAACATACCCCACAACTTCCATAAACAGAGAGCTACAGAGGGGCATCCAAAATTGATTTCTTCGTTCAATCACATGTGAAATAAATTGGGTCTGCAAGTCAGATGGTAGTGTTCTAAGTAACAACTCCTGCCGGGAAATAATTCCTCAACCGATTGGAAATCAAAATCGGGCGGCCAAACAACGATGGCAGTGGCCCTCCTCACAACTGCTGTCAAATTCCGACGTATTGCTTCACAGGCACCAGGAGCTTCTCTCTTCTGATTCACAATGCGAGTTCTCTTTCCAGTGACAAGTCTACTTCGTCAAAACTTGCTAAGGCATCGGCTAACTAATTCTCGATGCTCCCTCTTGCCGTCCAAACCACAATTCATAATTAATCACCCCAATCATTAGTTCGTCAATGTAAACAGGTTGTTGATAGTTTTGATAGGCTAAAAGCATATATCGACTTTATGTGGTTTTTTAATAGTTGATTTGGTGCAATGATGGTTGGATAACTCTACACATTCATTAAAATCATCAATGATTGCATATAGTTTGACAAAAAAATGTTTATTTGATTAAACTTTATTACACTCGAAAGAAACCTTTAAAAGAGTAATTCTCGGATCCTGTTATCTTCTCTCTAAAATAATTACTCAACAGAATGTTAATATCGAAGGAAGTGAAATAAATTTTCACATGATCCTAAACATGATCTGTTGTCATGGTTCTATTCAGGAGGACGCACGCATTAACGGTCCCTTAATTTCTTCTAAAAGATATTATTTTGTAAGATTTAGATATTTCAAGTCTACTTCCATTTTTTTCTGAAATAATCAATGAACATGAAATAACATTTAGCAAAGGCGAATCAATATTTATATCACGATCTTCTCAGCTTATATCTGGCACCGAGTTATATTAAGCTCACCAAGTGAAAGAAAACTTTTTCTATTTCTCATTGATTTATATACAATATCAAGATGAGCCTACAGAACTTAGTGTTGACTCTACCGTACTCTTAATCCCAGTTTCTTCAAGTCGCCTTTGAAGGATGAAACATCAAACTCTGGAGACTTGATACACAGCTATCATAGAGACACTTTCTTATCCACATTGTCAGAAACACATTCAATACGCAGCCACAGCATTCAAAATGTCAAAGGTTTTCTTCGCCATCTTCAGAGTTGGCACATGCTAACCACTCGAAACTGATTCACAAGTCACTGGATCAGTACAGTCAGTATACTCAGGTAGAATTCTATGTCATAGTACATGTATTATTTGTCTCCACGGTTGTAGGCTAGAATCCCATTTTCACAGGTTTCACAAATGAGGTAAAGGGAAATGACCTTTGTCACAATGGCTTTGCTACATGTGTCATGAAACGTATATCCACTTCCAAATGGCCTTAAGCTCAATCACTCTTTTATATCAAAGTTCAACAATTTGACACCACAAAAATATCTTCATCTGAAAAATGAAAGCATTTGCTGGTCCTTTCCTCTTCCTCTTATATCTTCTTCCTCTGTAAGATTATTCTTGACATAAATCTGAGTTAGAAGTCTGAAACGTCCATGCAGTTTAAATTCAACAAAATTCAAACATATCTAATTTTATGTTAAATATAAACAGATCCAATGGCGAATCTTGAAGCTCAAGATTTTCCTCTCTCCTTAAAATCCTACCAACACAATTCCTTGAGTCTCTTGAAAGCTTTTAAGGTTACAGGTCCTAATGCATCACATTCGAAACATTTTATCGAAACATATTCATGTAAGGGTCAGCTAACTGAACTTCTATTTGCCAATATGATGTCCAAAACATAACTGAACGAGGATCCCAATGTTGAAAAGGGTTTCATGAATTCCTGAAATGTCTACCACTGGAATATGTGGGTGAGCTCAAACTGAGTCCATCTCGGTTATAATAATGTAACAATCAATGACCTTGTCACATTGCCAACTCACAGTCACAAGGCCCAATACACTGAAATTGAAATTGGAACCTCGGGTTTTTTTGCTCTTAAAACATGAAAGTCTTGCTTCGCCTCCAACAACTGGCACAAATTCCAACAGAAAATATGAGCTTTTTCGATGTAATTACCAAGAATTCAGCCTTTTCTAACAGCCAACACAATGACCGGACCTTCCCTGACAGTGTCTACGATGGTCATACAAAATGGATATAACCACGACCAAATTGCCACACAAGGCAAAAACGGTTCGCCAAGCCTATTGCTCATTCTTTGACAGTAACCATCTCGTTTTGAAATTGCCAGGAATGAATATTCGGCTACTGGTTGGAATAATGTTTGTCAAAACAGTTCTGGGGAAGGATGGCAGCCATGATGGTGCTTAACACAATATGGCAGTGGTTGATGTGAGGATCCTGTTATAAGTAAACCAAAAGGTATTGATTTTTCAAAATTTACCAGAATTGGATTACACCCTGTCAGTCATAGGGGGAATACTCTCTGGAGTATTAGACAGGCTGCTGACATCGACATGATGTCTTTATTCAGCCTTGTGTTGGACAAGAAAGTGTTTGGCCATGTGTGCATGCTGTGCTCAATATCATCAGACAAAACCCACGAACGAACGTAATGAGTCCTTCAAGGACATTCTAACCAGTTAGGGGCAGTGGTGGAGCCTAGTGGTTAAGGCGTTTGCTCTTCATGCTGAAGTCCTGGGTTCGATTCCCTCCATGGGTAAATTGTGTGAAGGTAATTTCTGGTGTCCCCAGAAATGTCCCCAGGTGATATTGCTGGAATATGGCTAAAGCAGTCAAACTCACTCTCAACAACTAAACCATGTGATTTAACAACACACATTGAGACTTGACTCTTTGTGAAATGTGGGGTAGCCTAGTGGTTAAAGCATTTACTCGTCAGGCCGAGGACCTGGGTTCAGTTCCCACATGGGTACAATGTGTGAAGCCCATATCTGGTGTCCACCGTTGCTGGAATATTTCTAAAGCGGTGTAAAATAAACTCACTCACTCTCAAGAGCTAAACTATATGATTAAATAACACATATGGAAACCTGATTCTTTGTGGAATGTGGAGTAGCCTAGTGGTTCAAGCGTGTGCTTTTGTAACGCTGAAGACCCAGGTTCGATTCCCCGCATGGGTACAATGTGTGAAGCCATTTCTGGTGTTCCCCGCCATGATATTGCTGGAATATTGCTAAAGCGGTGTAAAATTAACTAACTCACTCTCAAGAGCTAAACTATATGATTTAACAACACACATGAAGACCTGATTCTTTCAGGAATGTCCTTATAGAATGATGCTGTCTGACATTAATGGCCACCAGTGTTTTCTGTGCACATTCATCAAGTAATGTCATGTCACTAGGTTCCTCACGGACAGTGAGAAATGCGTATACCAGTCAAAGGCTCATCTTCGGGGAATTGGGTTAGAATTGGGCCATGATCACCAGTCTTGATATTCATGCAGCCAATGAGATTGCGGGCAATTCAATAGCCTGCAGGGTCGTCCTGTATATATCATCACAAGCTTGATTGGAATGGGAAGCTGAGACAACTTACACTGGGCCAAGGAGATTACATATGTGATACTTCTTACATCATATGGGAACTGAAAATTCTGACCACTTTCTTGAAAGAAGCTTTCCTTCCACACAATGTCCATCTGTCTAAAGCAGTCTTTCATAAGTGAGTGAGTAAGGTTTTAGCATTATTCCAGCAATATCATAGCAGTGCACACTTGAAATAGGCTAGACAAATTGTACCCATGTAAGGAATTGAACTTGAACCTCTGGCAGGACAAATGAGCCCTTCAACCACTCAGCCACCCGACCTCTGCCTAAAGGTATGTTGTATACAAAAGAGTTGTAACAGACCATTGTGGGAAGAAATTCAGTGGTCTTTAATATCATTGTGATATCAATCAAATTGTTTCACAATAATGCAGTTGAAAATGTTCCTTTATTAGAGTGCAATAGTTCTGTAATAATATAATGGTTCACAATTATTATTCTGCAACTTTGTTTATTTACAGTGCTAATGTGCAGATCTTGTATCATATCCCAAACAAAATCTTCGCAAAAACCTTCAGTGAGTTCTTTCTCTAATGAGACCCTTAGAAACTGCCCTGTTTATTTTGTATCCCAATCCAATGCAAGTAATGTCCATTTTGAATTTGCTTGACAGAACAGATTACAACTTTAATCAAAGAAATAGAGAAAAGGTCTTTGAAAAAAATAATCCAATTTCGAAGATATACGGAATCAGCGACTGATTGGCTACTGAGAGCATCTCCATTGTACCAAAACACACATGATGGTTACTGTTCACGCGTGCACAAAAATAACCAACTTAAAATCCGCTTCAAGATGGAATTGGAGTCGACCAAAACACCACCATTATGTGGGCCAGTTCCTCATAAGACAACCATCTAGGGAATCAGCTGAATATTGGCACGGTAGTATGAAAACTTCAAAAGGCTGATTGACCATCAAAGGCTATTAAGTCTTGAAAAGACCTGAGTTGGCAGTGAATTAGAAAAGGAAGTCATTATGAAATGTAATAAAGATTTCATTAACAGATATCACATCTATCATTTCAGGAAAGTTTCTGGTTGCGTAACTTCAATCATGCAATAACCATTCAAATTAGATCTGAAACCTCAATAGTATTGCCACTGGTCTCACATAGCTTGAGTCTGATTGATAGAACTTGGATCTTCCAGCCACTCAGGTCCAAAGGTCACTTTTGATCTATACAAAGGATATACCATTTATTATCAACTTTCAACAACAAGCGAAAATGGAATGTAACAGATCCCTTAAAACTGCCATTCTTTTTTCATACCAGCTGTGATCAGGAACATCAGATCTTGCTATTTTTTGTCAAAACACACCAAAAAATGAAACAGATTCTCTTGAAGGCCATGCTTTGGAGTAAGGAATGGTAAACCTTTTAACCTTTTGACAATACGCAAGAATTAAAGGTCTGTAGCAAAAGCAGACAGCCCTCTCCTAAGTCGACAAAGGTGTGATATTCTACGGACATGATTGTTGTCATGTAAACCAGGTCTCGAGATAGTTACCCTTGATGTTGAACACCAGGGAAACAACATACATCACAATTTTACATATTTTGAATTGAACTACTGATCAAAACTATGGGGATTTACAGTGCTCATGGTGTCTATCACTGGGTTAGTGTGTGAGTGAGTGAGTTTTATGCCGCACTAAGCAATATTCCAGCTATATGGCAGCGGTCTGTCAATAATCGAGTCTGGACCAGACAATCCAGTGATCAACAGTATGAGCATCAATCTACGCAATTGGGAACTGATGACATGTGTCAACCAAGTCAGCAATCCTGACCACCCTATCCCATTAGTCGCCTCTTACGACAAGAATGGGTTCATTCTAACCTTCATGGGTACTAGGTTAGTGAGTGGAGATGGGTTACATGGGTGAGTGTGTTTGGTTTAACAACTCTTTTAGCAACTTATTCCAGCAATATCACATCTTATGGTCTTCAAACATTGTACCCATGTTGGGAATCAAACCCGGGTCTTCGGCATGAAGAGCAAACACTTTAACCACTGGGCTACCCCACCACCCCCATTACTGGCTGTCTGAGCTGAACATGACTATTTATAGACTAACGGGATTACTACAATGTTAAACTGCAAACAAAAGTCTTTTTCTATTTGGGCAAATAAAAACCAACCTGAATGAAAACAACTAAACTACAGTGGATTTCTTCCTGTACATTTCTGCGAATACACTTGTATATGGAAATGAAGACATCTGACGAACCACTAGACTATTTGGCTGCAAAATACTTGTTTTCATTAGGCAATGACACAAAACACATCTGTTACACATCAATAATATATCAGTCGAAAGACGTTACAGAACTCCCTATACATTATCATGTGACTCTCGTGGATGGTAGGGGTAGTGGGGTAGTCTAGTGGCTAAAGCGTTCGCTCATCAATACGAACACCCGGGTTCGATTCCCCACATGGGTACAATGTGTGAAGCCAATTTCTGGTGTCCCCGCCGTGATATTGCTGGAATATTGCTAAAGTGTGAAACTAAAACTCACTCCCTCACTCATGGATGGTAGGTAAGGCAACTCACAGCCTTCAAATTGTGGCTGTTCATTTTACCTCCATTAACACTATTCTACACCATCTTCTAAAGATATGGTAACTGTCCAGGCCAATTTGTCTACACTGGCCCTGAACAAGGACACCATCATCTCTGTTGAAATTCTTTTCAGCCTCTTTCTCAGAATAATCTCAAATCTAAAGAGAGAAAGGTCCTATCCTAATTAATCAAAAATTGGATTCCCTGTGTGAGTACTATCAAGTGTAAAATAAGCAAGTAATTCTTTCATTGCAAGTGCAAATTAATTACTCACCAAGGGCCAATGTTTTTTAAAGTTATGAAATCAATAAAGATTTTCTGGAGTTGCCTAACCTTGGCTATTTAAGAGAGTGTAAGTGCTGTTTTCTTGCAACTTAGATGACCCTTACGGCATCAAAAATCACATTCTGGAAAATAAGGGAAACATCCAATTAGGCCTCAACATTAAAATGATCGGCTTGTAAATATATTCAATCAAGTATTTTTTCTGATTGAGTGAGCGAGTATGGTTTTACGCCGCTTTTAGCAATATTCCAGCAATATCACAGCAGGGGACACCAGAAATGGGCTTCACACACTGTACCCGTGTGGGGAATCGAACCCGGGTCTTCGGCGTGATGACCAAATGCTTTAATCACCAAATTAGACTGACTGACTGAGTTTGGTTTTACGCCGCTTTTAGCAATATTCCACCAACTTAGAAGATGCATTATTAAGATATGTGGCATTAATAATAATGAATGTCTTCTTAAAAAACTTATCATGATGCAAATGAATTGTAAATGTTTAATGTCTTGAAAAATGTTCAAAACTGTATAGATTATTCCACTAAAATACATTCTGAGGATATATTTAATGATTTAATTCATTATTTGCAAAGGATGATATGAAACATGTTTTCCAATATGGCTGCCATGAAAATGTGCATAGTAGCTGGTGATCTTCGTCTAAGCTCCGATGTTGGCTGAATTCATTTGTATGTATTCAACATTTTCAAACATCAGTAAAGTATGACATTTCTTCCCTAAACAATGTTATAGAATCAGCATTTCGTTAATGTAAGACCCTGGTCATTTAGTTAGAAATTTCTACTTCAAGATATGTAAAGATAAAAACACTTTTCTTACAAAACACCTTCAGCTGCCCTGACCTTCAAACAACATTGAGAATCCCATAAAAGAGAAGCGTTTTATGAGCATTTCTGCTGCCATATGTCAACCTATCGCCAGAAATCAATATTCACAACAGTAAATAAGTAGAGGATTTATGTAAACAACTGATCTTCCCTCTCGGTCTGTCTGGTGTCTCCATCCTGATGCCAACACATGCATTGTTCCCCTGCCATTAAACTGTATATGTAAAATCATAGTTACACAATGAAAGTGTGTTTGCATTTCTGTTGAACTGTCGATCAAGAAGATATGACTGTTTCCACAGATATCACATTTCCCATAATACTCTATTGGACATAAAACAGAGTGGTATTTGCATAACAAGTATATAATGCTTATCGTATTTCCATAATTCCCACATTCTGATGCATGCAGGAACAGGACTAAACACAAATGTCTGTGCACAGACCTACAAGGTGTGATCAGGAATCGTTAAGGCTATAAGAAATTAATTATTAGATTTTCATTCATTACCAAACACCTTAACGTCAATGAATTGTTGTCCCTAACCCTTATAAACAGTATACATTGACCCACTCGGGATTCACGCTTCATACGAATAAAAGTGACCATAAAATACATCTGTCTAAAGAAGAGTCAATTGTACCATTCCTACTTTGTGAGTTTATTGGAGTTGATGTTTCAGTCATGAACCTTTCATTATACCAAAACAGATCTGCGGTGTGGTGAGGTGAAATTGGGTGTAACGTCGCGCTGGAGAATATTTCGCTCATATGAC
>VKKT01000486.1:275159-285951 GCA_008038995.1 Haliotis laevigata | reverse complement strand
TAGTCATGGTGGAATCCACAGGCACTCTACAGCTAGTCATGGTGGAATCTGTAGGCACTCTACAGCTAGTCATGGCGGAATCTGTAGGCACTCTACAGCTAGTCATGGTAGAATCTGTAGGCACTCTACAGCTAGTCATGGCAGAATCAGTATCCACTCTACAGCTAGTCATGGTGGAATCAGTAGGCTCTCTACAGACAGTCATGGTGGAATCTGTTGGCACTCTAAGCTAGTCTAAAAACAAAATTTATGAGCCAAAGCATTCATGTCAGGTTGCGTGAGCTCCAGCTCATCTGTTTTAGCCACACAAGTGATTGCCAATTCCAATCAAAATCTGGTAACCAAGTCATTGTCTGGCTGGCCAGTTTTTATTCAAACTTAGAATTTGCACAAATATGACAAATTTCAATCCATCCAGCTTTTTCCACAGACTTGCATATTTCACATTGCCAAAGGCTCTCAGTCACCCATTTTTTTCGTGGTTCCATTCAGTCATAATGAGTTATTTGAGGATGCAACTTCAACATGCAAATGTAAAAAATTAATCGATATTGTGCATAAAAAGTGCTCTCTGTGCAAATAATATGCCCGAGTCCACTCAGTGGTGTTGTTCAATTATTGGGGTCGTTGCTTTGGCGGGGGAATCAATTAAACACTCTGCAATTTTAACCCATGAAAGGTGTGCTTTGTCAACAGACTGAAAGCCAGTTGTTGGGAAGATGCAATACACACATGCGCTCAAAAGCAGTTGTTGGAAACATGTACGGTTTTGTTCACTCAGCAAGGCTTGGTATCACCATGTGGTGTTGATCAATAAATACTGTTTGATCAAATGAAATATTAACACATTTTAATAATTGTTGGAAATGTTAATCTTTGATGATATTTCCGACAATGTACAACAGATTAGTGTGTGATTGATTAATGATTGTCAGTGTACAAATATAAGAGTGAGTGAGTGAGTTTAGTTTTATAAATATTCCAGCAATATCACGGCGGGGAACACCAGAAATGGGCTTCACACATTGTACCCATGTGGGGAATCAAACCTGAGTCTTTGGTGTGATGAGTGAACACTTTAACCATTAGGCTAAAGTGAGTGAGTGAGTGATTGAGTGCAGCAGGCTAAGGGTGGGTAATATTTTAAAAAATCTTTTAGCAATACTCCAGTAATATCATGACAAGCATCTGTCACACAAAGCCACCAATGTGGGATTTGAACACTAGCCTCGCATGAGGTGCCAACACTTTTAACCACATGGCTACCCAACAATCTTGTCAGTCGGTGAACTATCATCACAACTGGATGACCCATGACACTAAAAAGGGGAGGTACAGACTGCCAAGGTTATCAAGTTGTGACGATAATCAAATATGTTTAACACCACACTCAGCAATATTCAACTACGCAACACCTGACTTTAAATAACCAAGTCCCACCGAGGCCATGTTACACAAAGTAGTCAAAGAGATAATAATAGTGCATATTTATAACACGCACATATCCCCGCTCAGAAGCATGCTCTTGGCGCTACATAAGTACCTGTGAAGCCCATTTCTGGTGTCCCCCGCCGTGATGTTGCTGGAATATTGCTAAAAGCAGCGTAAAACCATAGTCAGTCAGTCAGACATAAGTACCTTAACATAAATACATTACATATACAAAGCACGAAAACTACAATGAATAGGTGCATAATACCTAAACAATAAAGGCTATTGAGGATAATATTTAGCAAAGAGGTAGGTTTTGAGATTTGATTTAAAAGAGTCCTGAGATTCAGAGTGTTTGAGGTCAAAGGGAATAGAGTTCCACAAGACAGGGGAAGTGTAGGTGAAAGTTCTGTATCCAAAGGTTTTAAGTTTGTAGCTCGGCACTGTCAGAAGGTTTTGCTGCTGTGAGCGAAGTTGCACGATGGACTGTAGGGGTGAACTATTAACAAACCTTTACGACATTCGTAGGACAACACCAGTGATAATTCCTACACACTGGCATACCCTTACGGCAATTGGGCAAAACCAATGGTAATTAATTAGGAAATACAGTTTGCTCGACCCACATGTATAGTGTAATAAGTACACTTTTGCCCTCCACTATTATAGTTAATTAATACGCGTGCTTCTGTGACATATTGCAGAAAAGAATTTTAGCGAAACATCTTAGAATATACATTAAAATACCCTTGTGACAATAATAGGTCTAAACCAATGGTAATCCCTGTACATTAGCATACCCTTACGACAATCGTAGGTCTAAACCAATGGTAATCCCTGTACATTAGCATACCCTTACGACAATCGTAGGTCTAAACCAATGGTAATTAATGTACATTAGCATAGCCTTACGACAATCGTAGGTCTAAACCAATGGTAATTAATGTACATTAGCATACCCTTATGACAATCGTAGGTCTAAACCAATGGTAATTAATGTACATTAGCATACCCTTACGACAATCGTAGGTCTAAACCAATGGTAATCCCTGTATATTAGCATACCCTTATGACAATCGTAGGTCTAAACCAATGGTAATTAATGTACATGACCATACCCTTACAACAATCATAAAGCTAAGATTTATTTCAGGAACTGGGCCCTGATCTATTAAGTTGCCTCTTGTGACCTTGTGCCAAATCTACCATGGACCAATTCTTACCAGGAATCCTAACAGAGTTAATCAGCTAATGTTGGATAATCAATAACCAAGATGGAGCGAAGAGATAACTGGCCCCAGTCCAGAACCTCTCCAAGAACATTGGTGGCCACCCATGCAAAGCAACTAAGACTCCCCTGGCAGTATTGGTGTTAGAACTGTTTGACAGAGCTCTGGTAACCTTGGTAACCTAGGCTTGTCATACAGGTTTATTTGAACCAATTGGGTGATCAGTGTCAACACCACTGATAGTATTGATTGATGCTCTTGAATTCAGTCACTGGTTTGCCTGGTCCAGACTTCACTGTTTACAGGCAGCCAGAATTACACTGACAGTGTTCAACATTCACTCACTCACAGGCGGTAGGGTAGCCTAGTGGCTAAAGTGGTCACTTGTCACGCCGAAGACCCAGGTTTGATTCCCCACATATATCTGAAGCCCATTTCTGGTTTCTGCTCTGATATTGCTAGAATATTGCTAAAAGTGGTGTAAAGCTAAATTCACTCACTCACATTGCCCTTGATCAAAACAAAAATAATCTCTGCTCATAGTGAAGTACACTGAAGTCATTTCTATCAGGACAAGTTACGTACTGATGCACTATCAACACTGACAATTGTTTCTCCGTGTGTAACAAACTGTTGTGGAAGACATGGGGGATTAACTTTCCACTTCTCTAGGCTGACATAGTCCATCCCCCAACTAATCTCAGTCACTACAACTGCTTCAAGCAGGGGACAAAAATATCTTTTTAAATCTCTTTTCCATGAAAATACATTTGAGAAGCCTATTCAGTGTCCAGCGAAAGCGAGGTCCAGACATCTTCACGAACAGTAATCTACTTTCAAAGCAGTCATCAGTTTTTATAAAGGTATTGGAAGTAGTATCGGAAAGAGCAAAGTGCAGCTCGACCCTCGACACCTCTCATCCAATGGTCACTGGTCACTTGACACAGACTGTCTTCCGCACAACTAATTATAGTGAAAATCCAATCAAAGCTTCTGTTGACTGGCACTGCTCAATTAGTGAAGTCAACATCAGATTTGTATGGACAGTAGGATCAGATTTTGTCATCAGGACCATTCCTTGATTTGTCTTTTGTGGCTATCATTTATGATTCGAAGTCGATGTCATCCTGCGCAAGACATCTTGGTAATTTTAGTTTGTCAGATAAAGGGAGTAGGTGGTGCTGGACAAAGACGCGATGACCTTTCTGTCCCGATTTTACTCTCCACTGATTGATTGGATTTACGTAGCCACAGAACTGTCATCAGCATGTTTAACAAAAGGAGACAACTCATGGTTGATCGAACTATCGATGCATCAGAATTGTGCAGTCTAATAGCCATATAAACTGTAAAATAATGTTTGAATTTCCAAATGGACAGAATGATGACTTAAACAAGTTATAATACACAAAGGTGATCTGAAGGAGTGAGTGAGTGAGTGTAGTTTTACGCTGCTTTTAGCAATATTCCAGCAATATCACAGCAACTGACACCAGAAATGGGCTTCACACATTGTGCCCATGTGGGGAATAGAACCCGGGTTTTCGGTGTAATGAGCAAACACCTCAACCACTAGGCTATCCAACAGCACTGATCGAAAGGATAAAGCTATTGTAATGCTTTCACATACACTTGTAGCAAGCTCATAAAACAAATTGTCAAATGAAAAGAACTTTTATATTCATTTATTGACTAATGCCTAAAAGCAAAAAATCAACTTCAGTTCTGAGAATGAATTCTTCAAGGTTTTTATCATTATTAAAGATTGTCGTCCATTTTATAATAAGAAATGGTTCAAGCTGGCTTAAAATTCCAAAGCACACTTTACAGAATCTTAATCCTTGTAAAAACCATAAGCATCGATATTCATTATTCAAATAAGACGAAAGGTCACTTTGACCTAGTAAACTTAAGAAATGAGAATGAAAAATTATTACAATCAATTTAACCCTAATGATAAACATTGACAGTAACCACGTTTTTTTCCACCTCTACTTTTAAACAAACATCAATTTTAGCATTCAAACTGCTCATTTAACCCTAAGAGATCATACGTCTAACTACAAACTGGAAAATATTATTTTTCAAAAAAATTAGAAAAAAATTAATCAATACCCAAATAATCAAATTCCTTCAGATTTGCCTTCCCTGGCTATGTCACAGACTGAAGGAATTCCTAATGATCATATTGAACTGGCCTCTTCCACAGACCTTCAAAGTAACCTGCCCACACGCCGTCTGCTAATCAAGGGGAGATAATTGCTCCAGACCTGCTCCAAGGTAACGCAAGTCTTTGATGCATTTCTTGCTAATCCAATCCCAGGCTGGTAGAGGGGTGAGACCTTCCCAGGCAAATTAGCACAATTATTCCACAAATATGCAGATCTTTCTCCCTATCTTGAAAAATAAATCACACATTTTCAAAGCAGCTCTGGCCGACCACCCATTGGAAAAAATTTGAAAAATGCCTTGAAACGAATGGGAGAGTTTTACTGGACCTTGTATCAGCGAAGACGGCCTACAACACTAAAGTTAATGCTTACCTAGTTTCAGAGCCTTGTATATGTTCTAGCTTCCAGTAGAGTATCTCCTGATAAGAATGAGTGAGTTGGTTTAATGCTGCTTACTACAGGGATCTGTTGAAATCTATTTTAATAACAGTCTGCACCATTCACGACTTTTAGCAGCTTGTCTGAAGTCTTAGCCTAGTAAAATTCTGTTGGGTCTGGTAAGTTCAGCTACTAATACTATATATACTAACAATAAATTCTTCTGAAAATGAAGGTAAGAGCCAACTTTATGCTTGTTGTCTCAAAAGCTTTGGCACAGTGAGTGAGTCAGTATAGTTTTACGCCTCTTTTAGCAATTTTCTAGCAATATCAAGGCTTGAGACACCAGGAAGAGCTTTACACATTGGAATTGAACCCGGGTCTTAAGTGCGAGATGCAGACACTTTAACCATTTGACTACCCTCCTGTCCCTTTTGGCAACGACTGCTGTTAATAATGAAACATACTCCTCAAGGAAGTAGTATGAAACTCACAGCAGCCATGTTGGACCATATTGGTTCACACAAAAGTAAACAGATACCCAGACATCTGAATCATCTGAAAATAACCAAATAAATCTGTTTCAGCCTTCCTAGTCCACTATTAAGTCTATAAATACAAACTAACACAGCCAGAGAATAATGGTGTTTAGAATGCCTCATATTCTCACAGAAAGTTGACCCTCTGATCACTGAAGCAATGTTTATAAATACCACTTTCCTGAAGATATGTCCTGAAACTTGATCAGCGTATATCAACCCCAAGTGAATGGGGTGGCTAGTTGTTGTTTATAAACAATGGAGATTGATGAGATGACCAGCAGTGTGTTGTGGGATGCAAGCACACCTGGGGGTCTCGGTCAGTGTAATGGCATTAACCCTGCAAACCCAAAATACCAGAGGTCACACCATGGTGCAGAGATGCCAACCCAACAGTGTTGCAAATAGTAGTTTCAAGGATCAAAATTAGGAGCTTGACCATAAAATTAGTAGTCAACTAAATACTTAAAATCATACAGGTATTGAAATCAGCGTCAGATTTCCGATACGCAATTTCGCTAAAATTACGTTTGTTACTTGCAATGATTCCAGGTGATATGTCATTAAATTTGATGAATGGAATAAGGTTAAGTCTGAAAATGTATTTAATCAACGAAAATATAATTTTTTTTGTCTATACACCTGAATTCTAATGAATTTTCTTCAAATTTTGTAGAATTTCTAGTGCAATCATATTGGCTGAGTTTGAAGCTAAAATTCGTAGTGAATATGATAAAATTGTAGAATTTGGCATCTCTGCATGGTGGGGCATTATGAACGTGCTTCTAATAGTCTGCTGAAGGGGTTCACATCTGTATAGACTAACGCTTAGTCCCTGAATATAATTTATTATAACAGCAACAAATAAAGCCATTTGATTTGAAAAGGAGCCCCAGTGAGCTGTGAGATTCTGAACCTGGGGAAATTTAGACTTGCTTCCTTTGTGGCTTCAGCAGGAAGGGCTAGGCTGTACGGAAAATAATATGGTTCCGGGAATGTGAGGCAGACCAACATCTGTGGTAACCCCTTCAGCTCTAATACTTTCAAAATGTGTCCCATATTCTTTCTGTCAGCTGTAATAAGTGAGAAATTTGCTCTCCAAAATTTAGACTTTAGGGACTTGGTCTACAAAATATGTTAACATTTTCATCAGTTCTCCTCAGATTAAGACGCATATGTTACTGAAATCATTCTGATCTCTCAAACCAAGCTTAGTTAACACCATGATGTCAGTATGATCTCTCAAACATATCTTAGTTAACACCATGATGTCATTCTGATCTCTCAAACCAAACTTAGTTAACACCATGACGTCAGTCCGATCTCTCAAACCAAGCTGAGTTAACACCATGATGTCATTCTGATCTCTCAAACCAAGCTGAGTTAACACCATGATGTCATTATGATCTCTCAAACCAAGCTTAGTTAACACCATGATGTCATTATGATCTCTCAAACCAAACTTAGTTAACACCATGATGTCATTCTGATCTCTCAAACCAAGCTTAGTTAACACCATGATGTCAGTATGATCTCTCAAACATATCTTAGTTAACACCATGATGTCATTCTGATCTCTCAAACCAAGCTTAGTTAACACCATGATGTCATTCTGATCTCTCAAACCAAGCTTAGTTAACACCATGATGTCATTCTGATCTCTCAAACCAAACTTAGTTAACACCATGATGTCATTCTGATCTTTCAAACCATCCTGAGTTAACACCATGATGTCATTCTGATCTCTCAAACATATCTTAGTTAACACCATGATGTCATTCTGATCTATCAAACCAAACTTAGTTAACACCATGATGTCATTCTGATCTCTCAAACCAAGCTTAGTTAACACCATGATGTCAGTATGATCTCTCAAACCAAGCTTAGTTAACACCATGATGTCATTCTGATCTCTCAAACCAAGCTTAGTTAACACCATGATGTCATTCTGATCTCTCAAACCAAGCTTAGTTAACACCATGATGTCATTCTGATCTCTCAAACCCAAGCTGAGTTAAAGCGACGAAGTCATTCTGTCAATTTGATATAATCATATCTCTCATATGTAATGTGAACTAACACTACCATCTAATACTTCTTTCTTAAAGTACGATAAACTAACATTTCAAACCTTTGAAACCAAACAAGAACTCAATATTCCTACTTTCTTCAAATTCAGGTAAGCACACAGGGCCATGATACCCCACCACATTGATACACAAGTCTGAAAAGGAAACCCAATCGCCATGAAAATGTCTGTCCTTCGTGAATCACAAGTAAGTCATACACTCGTTGTCTGTCCACTGATATTACCTCCCAGTAATCATTCTCTCCCATCTCACCTATATGGAGTTTAATTTAGACACGCTAAACACCCTCCCCTGGAAGTCAACAAAATGCTAGATTTAGATGGACAGAGCTATTTAAGAAAGTAGACTAATCAAGGTTTACACACCCTATGGTTTAATAAAAACACATTGAAATCAGAAATCTCACACTCATACAGATAGGTTCCAAGTTTTCAAATTTGCAAGATGTGTATATGTGATTCTGAAATCAGAGAAATATGAGTTCTTGGCAATAGAAAGGCCATTTGGTGATTCCTTGAAATATATCTTCATAACTTTTAAATAAAGAAGACAAACTTTAAAACTTAAGACCTTAGAATGATATTTAATGACCCAATCTTTAACAAACTGACAAAATATTTTTTATCCAGAAAATAATCTATTTCATGGCAAAGACAAATGAAGACTTGCCCAAGTCTCTGAGGCACTAATCATTAATATACATCATTATTTCTAGATTCACAGACATAATCGGAAACAGTTGTCCCATTAAAGACTCACACCTTATATTGTTCGATTATCTAGACTTGCAATTTTCTATTATAAGGATAGAATTACACTTGCATCATGATCACTTAGTACAGCCTTAGAGCAAGGATAGGAATCAGGCACAATGTTTTAAAAGACCATGTTTGATTTCTGACACTGGTACAAAATGTACTGCTACTTATTGCTGTTCTGATGCAGGATGGCATAAAATTAAGTGAGTGAGTATATTTTTACACAGTATTTAGCATTATTCAAGCAATATCATGACCTTCACATATTGTACTAGTAGCGTTAAATATTACACAGCAATACACAACTTAGGTCCCATATTTCCCTAACCTCAAATTTAGGCCCAACCATTCATGTAAGAGATATACCTTTAAAATACACTTTAAGAAATACTATTTTTTCAGTACGCAATGTATGATATCACCTCTTTGACAGATTACGGCAACGACGTTCCTGTATTCAATGTTGTCATACACTGGAGGTTTATCACTGACTACCTGATACGCGAGTTATAAACAAGATTAACTTGCTTATCTCCCTCTAAACACTCTCTAGTGAAAGAATGACACCTTTTTCCATCAACACAGAAATAGACGATAGTGTGTTAACTTCTTCATGCAAGTCATTAATCGTTACCGCTGTTAGAGTTTAGATGAGCAACGTTGCCTATGCAGTTCCCAATTCTCTGAAGAGCTTGAAGCTTTGAACAAATATTTTCATCATTTTTTTAACTTAAGAAAACATGACATGTGAAATATAAGAAACGATAATCATTCTTCACGTATCTGAGATAAGATTTAATGTTTTTAAATTTTCTGAAAACAAAAAAGATTTGTTGCAATAAAGATAACTACACATAAAAATTGTTCATCATAAATCAAACACATATTGCTGAAAGAAAGTTAGTCAGGAGGAGAAGGTGTTCACCAAGGAAACTGCAGTTTGCTTTCTTCAATGGTTACAAAAAACATGCTATGATGTGGAAATCACTTTCTTACTCAGGGAAGGTCTCCATTGTCCCATAACTCTCTCCCTGCATCACCAAAAACTCCACTCACCCCAAACCCACTTACTCATAACTCATTCAACCACACAAACCCCTCACTCACCCCAAACCCACAGACCCATAACACATTCAACCACACAAACCCCTCACTCACCCCAAACCCACAGACCCATAAGTCATTCAACCACACAAATCCCTACTCACCCCAAACCCACAGACCCATAACACATTCAACCACACAAACCCCTCACTCACCCCAAACCCACAGACCCATAACCCAATCAACCACACACACCCCTCACTCACCTCAAACCCAGACCCATAACCCCTTAATCACACACAAACCCCCACTCACCCCAAACCCACAGACCCATAACTCATTCAACCACACAAACCCCTCACTCACCCCAAAATTCACCTGCCCCGAACCCAAATTCATACACTCTTCCAAAACGCCCACTCACCCAAAACATACACTCACTAACTCACTCAAGATCTATAATGGTTGGTTGGTTGTTTAACACCGCACTCAGCAATATTCCAGCTATATGGCGGTGATCTGTAAATAATCGAGTCTGGACCAGATAATCCGGTGATCAACAGCATGAGCACTGATCTACTCAATTCGGATACGATGACGTGTCAACCAAGTCAGCGAACCTGACCACCTGATCCCATGAGTCGCCTCTTACTCATGATCTATAAACTCACGGAGACCTAGAAACATTTCCTATTTGACTCAGGGAGAGAGAGTTCCAACATAGATCACCATGGCTCAAATGAGTAGAAAATCACGGACATTCAAACTTACCAAACATTACTGATATTTACACAAAAAAACACATCCAATCTCAAAGGAACCATGATGAATTGACCCAAGTATTCAGTGGCTTGTTTCAGAGACAAATCATTATGTTAAACCCAAAAGAAGTCCGAGACAAAAAAGCACACAAAAAGTTATTTACATTACTTTTTTTCAATACTTTGCTGACAATGACGACCAAATAACAGCAACAAACACTATTGCACAACATTATTTCCAGCAATTTCATCTCTGCGACATCATTTACAGCAACTTCATCTCTTAAACATCATCACCAGCAACTTCATCTCTGCATCATTATGGGCACCAACTTCATCTCTGCACCATCATGGGGAGCAACTTCATCGCTGCAGCATCATGTGCAACTAC
>VKKT01000486.1:25493-36458 GCA_008038995.1 Haliotis laevigata | reverse complement strand
GAATGCTGTTGTTGATTTTATTCACTAGTTTATTCAATTTATTTAATAACTTCCTCGAAACATCGTTACTTTGCTCTTTGACATTGTTATTGTGGACCCGCTGCCGAAGCATGTGTCCGAGAATCGTTGTTTTCAATAACGTTGCGAAAAATAGTTTATAAATTTAATTCTGCTGATAATATATTATGACGTCATTTTGACGTGACTACTGCCTGCCCGATTAATCGGCCTCCGGTGTCTGGGGACTCATAACGTTGTGGCCGATTATTCGGCCTGCGGTGTTGAATGGGTTAATGATACATTCTCAACACAAGACCAGTGCAGTCTGTGACGAACCCAGAATACAAGTGAAACATTTTTGTCTTGTATTCAGAACTGCCAAAATGTGCTAATAACGGTGTAAACAACAAAACAAGACTTGTCTTACGTTTACAAATACCTTATGAGGTGAGGGGAAAGGGGTTCCCAGACAATAGAACTTCTAAAGCAATATGAGTGAGTGAGTGAGTTTAGTTTTATGCCGCACTCGGCAATATTCCCGCTATATGGCGGTGGTTTGTAAATAATCGATCTGGACTAGACAATCCAGTGATCAACAGCATGGGCATCGATCTGTGCAATTGTGAACCGATGACGTGTCAACCAAGTCAGCGTGCCTGACCAYCCGATCCCATTAGTCGCCTCTTATGACAAGCATGGGTTACTGAAGATCAATATTCTAACCTGGACCTTCACGGGTTAAAGCAATATGAATGTATATGTGTGGCTGCTTGTACTTGTATGGACTAATGCCTTGTCTGTGGTTCAAGCTCATTGAGATACCATGCCCCAGTTTAAGAAGGATACCCTCAGATACCTGAGCCGACAGTCCAGGTTTAATTCCCTGTGTAAGGCAGAGCAGCAACAACAAGTAACATGTTTCAATGTCTCTGTATGCACACTGACATTTTATAATAGAAATAAAGTTATCTTATTTAAAAATACCCCAAAATATATTTAACTACAAAACAACTCCAAATGAGGCCAAGAACATTACTTAATTTCCTAGAGATGAGGCAATGTAGACTTGCCATGTTATTCTAGACTTGAGTAGTACTTGTATTTAGGTTATTCTCTAAGGTCTGGGTGAGTGAGTAAGAATGGTTTTACTCAGCTTTTAGCAATATTCCAGCAATATCACAGCAGGGGACACCAGAAATGGGCTTCACACATTGTACCTATGTGGGGAATCGAACCTGGGTCTTTGGCATGACAAGCCAACACTTAACCACTAGGCTACCCCAGTGCCGCTATATGGGAGACAGACTAGTCTGCATGACACAGCCAGGGGACTGACTCAACAATTTTCCCCTTCGTACTTTTCAATACCCTACTTAGTTCCAGCAAAGTTAAATGCATTAGGGGAAAATTTAAACAAATTCCCAAATCTCTCTGGCAGAGGTATAAGTCTAAATACTCTTAAGAGAAAAGGAAATGGCACAGACAATAACACAAATATTACTCCATAATTGTCAGAATAATGCACACAGAGAATTATTAGCACTACATTAGTGTAGGAGGACCGTGATGACTATGTCTGACAGTTCTTACAGGTGATACAACACTCGGATAATCTGGTATCACTATCGGCCGAACAAAACACCCGCACGGACACTCAATGATGGCAAGATGACAAGTCTGTAGGGTCAATAGAATCAATAAGCCTGATTCTGCAACAGTAGGTCCACAGACTGCATTGATAATGCATAACGAAGGCGGCATGCCTTACCAGACATTCAACAACAATACATGTCGTACTGTAATACAAGAGGCATGTGTCATTGTCCGCGCTGGTGGCGAATCTAAAAGGAGGACTCTTGGCCATATCAGGCATGGCATTCATATTAACAAAGGTCCTTGAGGATTTCAGCTTTAACTTATAGACATAAATACTCATATATCTATCATTTCTAATTCAACTTTAATATTTCAGAATAATTTATTAATGTGGTAAGTCTTCAGAAAATGTCACTGTAAGACGTGAAAGTTTTTGTGGATAATAACTTATTTACTGCTTGTTATTACTTTGAGATAATTCCTGTCTCTTATTCAGGTGAATGAAAGACAGGAAGTGGCCCTTAAAATTTGCTAATTTTTTATATAGAAAATTTCACATCCACAAAAAGTTTCAGTACTGCAATACAAAGATTATTTATCACACCTAAACTAGTTGTCATGAAACCACCATACAGACCCACATCCATGTGCTAGTATATAGTACAGTTTCACCTTAAACTTGTTTTTGTTTCTGAATAGATATGATAGCTGATGGATTTTTTTCTTAAATAAGTCCACACTGTTATTCCAACATAGATATCATCAAAGTGCTACACCACTGTCATCACAACTGTAAGTAGTCTTCAAGAAAACAGTACCCAAATTCAAATCACCTAAGATGGTATCACTCCCAAAGCAGTATTTGTTTCTTTGCTTGATATATACACTCAAGTAAAAGGACACCACATTATGTAGAAACCACTTAGATGAAGACAAATACATCTTCAGGTCATCCAGTTTGCTATAAATCTAAACATCCTCATTAATAACGTTAACTGTTTGAAGCTGTTATGCAATGTTTACAGTGAATGTTCAACACAAAGGCTGTTATGACTGTTTATTGGAGAAGCAACCCTGTGACCTTCGGATTATAGACTTGGCAAGTATTTAGAGACATCTTGCCAGCTTCTACTCACATCGGCCATTTATCTCCATGCTTCATTTACTAGACGCTTCTTTTCAAACAACCACTATCTCTTCAAACAGACAAGACCGTATGGTTTAATAAACACTGGGAACTGATGAAAGGCTGACAGTGTGACACAATCATTGTCGCAATTTTTGTTTTAGCTAACTCCTCAGGATTTGTAGCATGCTGAATCACACTAGTCTTTTGGCTAAGAACCAAAATTAAATCTTCATGGGGAGTATGTTAGAAAAATATATAAACAGATCCTGAGTGTTATTTATGGTGGATCAAGCTACTCTTTAGGCTAAGAGTGAGTGAGTGAGTATGGTTTTATGCTGCTTTCACCAATATTCCAGCAATATCACGACTGAAGGCACCAGAAATGGGCTTCACACATTGTACCCATGTGGAGAATCGAACCAGGGTCTTTGACGTGACTTATAATATCATTTAGTGAGTGAGTGGATATGGTTTTACAACGTTTTTAGTAAATTCCAGCAATATCACAACGGAGGGACACCAGAAATGGGCTTCATACATTGTATCCATGAGGGGAATCAAACCCGGGCCTTCAGCGTGACGAGCGAACGCTTTAACCACTAGACTACTCTACTGCCCTAATAAGTAAAATAAATAAAGGTTAAAATAGTCTACCAACCTCTACAGCAAGGAAACTTTTGTGTGTAATTTGATCAGGATGACATTACGCTATTTACAAGGAAACTGAGAAAAAATATGCAGGAGATTTTTTTTTATTTGCATCTGATGGTCAGGCTTTGTGATGTGCTTAAAAGTGTCACAGAACCCAGTTGGGTGGATCATTGTCAATAATCAATCACTGGATTGTCTGGTCCTGATTCATGTATTTAAAGCAGATGACACAGCTGGTGATATTATGGAGTTTGGCATAACATAGGAACAAAAGAAAACACATGTACAAGGGAAGTAATTTATGCTTGTCTTCAGCATAATGAGTGCACGCCTTAACCATTAGGATAGCCCTCTGAACCCTTTAGGCTAAGAACCAAAATTAAATCCCCATGGTGAGTAGGTTGGAACAAAACAGATACTGATAGGAGTTTTCTGTCACGAGCAACTGTCGCCTAAACCATATATCAAGGCAAGGTTTTTACATCATGGAACATCAGTTGCAATAGTTCAGTTACAGTATTCGCCATATTAAAGCACCCTGCCCCTATAAAATACACAGTGGTGTAGTAGATATACAGTATTGGTTGTAACTACTATGGAAAAAAATTTAAGTTCAATCACCATATAAATATATATTCTCAACTGTTTAATCCCTGAAAACAAACTGAACTTGTATTGGGTTCAGTAAGTGACCTCCCGCTTATAAATTTGTGACTGTTCTTGTTTATTACGGTATTATGTGTGTCAGTTTGATGTTGGCAGAAAGCTCCAGGTTTGAGACATTTACCACTCATCCGTAAAGCAGGAGAAGAGGTAATGTGTTGATAAACCTAGAACTCTAAGTAGGGGTTTAATGTTAAGGTGAGACATAATGGTGGTCCGATTAATTGGAATAATCGAAGGATGGTCGCAGTGACTAAACGACCAAGCAATCGAAACATGTTTTCTCGTAATCGAACACGACCAATCTTGGAACATTTGTTTGCATTAACAATATTTTTCCAAATGCGGGTTTTGTCTGTGTCATTAAATTTAGATTTCATAAGCACTACATGTACAAGCTCGTTCCAAGTCATGATTGAATTTGTCTTACAGAATCCAGGGAATATGTGTTCCTAACATACTAATCATCATTTAAATATGCAAAATTTGCAAATGGACTTTATGCAATTTGCAAATAAAAGCAACTTCCTAAATGTTTTTCTTTATTTTTCTTGTGCATTAACAAAAAGAACAGGAACATTTGATAAATGACCCTAACCAATTATTTTCGACGATTGATCGGTTGTAATGGACCAATCATCAATTATTAGATTTTAACCAATTCCMAACACTAGTGAGACAGTGATACGACATGTATCCCAATAATATGGGGGTGAAACAATAGTATTTCAAAACCTAGATATTTCTTCAAAACCTTATCCAAAAATGCTGAGCTTTGAAAACACACATTTGGCAGTCAAATCATTTCTATGTCCTGTAGTTTTTCAGAATTAATTAATTTGCATGAAGTTTGCATGAACAACTCTGTGTTCATCGATGTGGTTGAGCTACCTCCATATCCTGCTATCGACCAATGTGTTTAACTGGCAACATTGTATACTTTAGACTTGTTCTAATAGAAATAATAAACCTGGTTTACTATTTTGTTTACAGCCTAGCGGGCAGTATAGAGGTTGAAGCATTTGCTGTTTATCATACTGAAGGTCCGGGTTTGATTCTCCCGGTACACTGTGTGCAGTACATTTCTGGTGTCCCCTACAGTGATATTGCTGGAATATTGCTAAAAATGGCATGCTTTTTAAAAATAGGGTAGCTGGGTCAGTTTTATCTTCTTTCTTTTTTACTGTTTTTTATATTTTTAAGTAGCACCAGAAATCAAGGATACCATCTCATGTTGTTACAATGCCTGGTGACTAAAAACTGAAAGATTTCTATATCAAATCATTTTCATGTTAATTTTTTCAGGTTTTAACACTGAGAGCCAATTATGTCAATTCAATGCAATCCATTTTAGCCCTACGTACACTGAAAAACATGAAAATATCATACTTGATTTCGATAAAAATGATAAGTTGAAATGCATGATTTTGACTTGGTTATAAAAGGTTAAAGGTCGTGGGTGGGGGTGGGGTGGTTAGGATAGGGTCGTTGGGGTAACCGGAAATGGATACACACACCCACCCCTCCAATACACTGCTGCACAATGGTACATGATTCTGTATTGAAATGTCATACTCACAAAATAAAAGAAGTGTTATCCATAAAGTTTTCAGTACAGTTTAATACCATGTACATAAATATAGAAAACATGAAAATGTTAAAAAAGTCATTTTCACATTACGTCAAAAGAAACTACCGAATTATTGGCAACAATCAGCAATAACAAGAGTAATATTCTGGCTCTTGATACGGCAAAAAAACGTATCAATGTGACTTAAACGTGACAGACACATAAAACCCAGACTGAGACATATGATACCCCTGACAAAAAGAAGCCATATTTACTTCTGGCCAAACAAATCTGAAATGAAGGCTGACTCATATATTGTTGCCTCTTACAACTGTTTCTGTCTCAGTGATGAGGAAGTCCTCGCCAAGAGATAAAGTCTCATGTCTATATGTTACAACTGAATTTATCTTACTTCACACATAAATGTCGCTTTCTGATTGGCTGAGCGCTCTTCTATTATTTTCAATGTACCCCTCTTACAAGTGAGTAACATTTCAATGTACCCCGCTGTCAATGGCAACTCATTTGGTCCTTGTGGTAGTAATTCTTTATCTCGAATAACATTTAATCACATATGATGTGTGGAAATTACCGATGTTTTGCAAATGCAAATCGATGGAAGGGAGATAACTCTAAATCTGTTTTTTTTCTTGTCAGCAAAATCTAGCGATGGCCACAAAAAGATATGCACCCATGCTTCAATGAATTCAAAATTAACGTGAAGGTGTTCGGTAAGATAAATATGTTGTTCACTGGTCCCTCGGGGCCCATGGGTTGATGTACCCTCGATGTTTACATAAACAAACATCGAGGGTACATCAACCCATGCCCCCCTCATGACCAGTGAACAACTTATAATGTTACCATACTCATGTAAGATTAAGAATGTCCTATCTTCTAGCTAGGTCAGTATAGTGTGTTATCACCTACCCATACAAGAATGCATATTAGGTATTAAGGGCATTTGTACTGCTTAGTTATAATCATTTCCTTATTTGATTTTTGTGGGGTGGGAAAGTTTGTGGTAATGGTATATAGACCTGTCATACAGGCCACCAGTTCCAACTGGGCTGCAGTGTGCATGACAGGTGTGACATATGACATATGTTGTTGACATATGTCCATGTATGCAAATTTTCGTACCCAAACTGAATGCTGCCTGATAAAAGGCAATACATAATTCATTTACAGAAATTATATCCACTTGCATCAAGACTAGATCACCAATTGCTACATGGTTATGTATCATATCAAGGGGGCATTTCATCTTAAAAGCCCAAGATCACTTTGACCAGTCATACAACTCGCCACAGACCAACCAGTCCACAAAGTCATTCTCATTAAGTACACACTGCAACTGACCTAGATCTTGTCACTGCACTAACTCGAAATTTCAACACAATATATGTCTGTTCAAAGTTATAGCATGATTCCAAGCAAGTAGTAAAAATGTAAAAAAACATCACACTATAGATGATACAGAACTTATTGAAAGATTTCCTGCGCCAACGATTTTATTGTTCTGTTTTACCACTGCAGTCAGCACTATATGACAGAAGACTGTAAACAATGAGCAGACAATCCAGTGGGTGACATTATAACAATGCTGTCAGCGTCTGACAACAGTCATCAATAATCATTATGCATGAAACAATGAGGTGGCTACATTATGTAATGAATGCATCATGAGCTTCAAACTGCATATAAGCGTATGAATTATATATATGGATAAACCGTGTTATAAACTCCATTGATATTACATTGTACTGCACAAGCTGCTTGCTGCATGAAGGATATAATTACCACATGGGGCACTAGGCATGTAGATATACGGGTGATATATTCTTTATACACCGGCTACCGGTCCATGGATACCATGGACTATCCTATGTATTACATCCCGATTGTGTTCTGATACATAAGGGCACTGATTGGAAGTTTACCTGTACTGAAACATATAAAAGAAGGAATGTACAGCCAGAAATAATTGTGAACATCAGCGACCTGTTACTTTGTGTTTATCTATTGCTGTCATTAAACAATGTATCACATGATTAACAACTGATCCACACAGTCCTGCTCAGGACCCACCCGATCTGTATCTATCGGGTTACCCATCCCAGCCCTTGACTCATCCTTGTTTCTTTCACACTGAAGTCTGCAATTATCTATCTATTTCATGACAGCCTTACAACACAGCAGATATTACACACTTGTTCACAGTATTTCCTACTTTCACAATGACACTGATTGGTCATTTACACTGCGGTGGGGAATATTACTAGTAATATTACAGTGGACTATAACAATATTTCAACTGGGCAAACTTGTGGTTGTTAACCTGAGCAGAACAGTCACACACCACACAGACATACAAGCAAGCTGAGTCAGCCATTCCTCATCTTAATGTATGAATATGGATTCTGAGTAAAAATTGTATTTTCATAATTTAGAAGATATCTTAACAATGCAATAATGAATAGCTAAGCACTAAAGCCATCTTAAAGTCATAACATTTGTTAAAACTGTAGCATGAACTGACAATATTTTGAATTCGAATTTGGGATTTTGTACTGTCATTGACTGCTGACTTGGGGCTGACTATCAGCCTCCTAGCAAGTCAAGGTAAAGCTCTGAGCCCATCCGATCCTTTTGTATTTACACCTTACATCTTCATACACGTCTCCAATACAGAGCAATGACATGTAACTTAGCAATAAATGCCAGTATGCAAATATTTAACAAAACATGCATTTACATAATGTGCGAGAAAATATTACAAGGCCTTTTGTTTCCATAATATGACATTATTAGACCATGGAATTGTTTCTTCTTAAATGCATATTTACATGAACAAATATTTGTTTGTAAGCATAGTGAGAGGTCAGATGTAAAGGCACTGGATCTGTGAAATATACCTTCCATAGGGTTTGGGTCACTCTGGCCATGTCTGTGTAAGTTGGAGAAACAGAATGACCTATGTAAGATACTAGCTCCACTAATCTGGGTCAGCTACATTCGCAGCAGCCAGTGTCGACATGAAGCTTTAGGTGGCCAGGGTTATGCATGCGTAACACTCCAAACATCGTTACACTCCAAACATCGTAACACTCCAAACATCGTACATTATCCCAGTGTTCAGATCCTGCACACTTCCCAATACAATCAGTCTGTATAGAATAGCAATCATACCCTCATCACCATGAAAATTGAACAGTATTAAATGAAATCTTTTCTTTATTATACATTACACATTTCACCTGCAAAGCTCCACTTTTGATACAGTTTTAAATGATGTGTACCAATTTACATGTTGCATATTAATGATACTTGATCTCACATTGGTTTTGTTGACTACTGAGCACATTAGGCAGACATGTTGAATCAGTATTCTATCTCCGTCACAAGATGGCATACAGCAATATCTTTAACTGTATTTCAGGAATAGTCCATTTCAGAAAAGTTGGGACTTCAGACTTCCTGTATGTGTTTGGTTGGTTTAGACAATAATCAATATACAATAGAATTTTATTGTTAATTTGGTTTAGATTGCAACAAAATTTTATCTCCACATGATTCATTTTTCAAATGCAACCTCTTCACCAGTAGCACATATTATTCCATCTCATATGATTACATTGCATTAAGTACACGCAGACAAAGAAAATCTATACCTATGACGCTGTTTCTTCCTTAACTAACGTGATGTCAACACGCTGAATACACAGTACCACAGGGGTTCAWTTTTTTTWWWAAAAAAGCCACTTGCCACAGGGCAAGTGACTTTAAGAAAGTAACTTGTCCTGACTAATTTTCCACTTGCCCTGATTTTATGACATAATTATGATGATGTAATTATGATGATGTAATTATGAAAGAAGAAATCAACATGGTATTTGATGTTATTGTTTACTGGACTATTTATTGAAAAGTGATAAATAGAAAAGAAAGATAACTCAACTTTATTATCATTGCAAAATTTAATAGCTACATTTTGAGCAGATATGAAATTAAATCCAAGTTTATTTGCAGTTTGAAACCATAAGTGGGAATTATCTATTAGCCCACGGACAAGTAGGATACCATTATTTGATGGCCCGAAATGAAAACTGACTTGTCCCGGGCGTCGGGCAATGGGATTTTTGAACCCCTGTACCAGCAAACATTCATGCTTCTCCTGAATCAAACCTGTTAACATTCAACTTACTCACGAGCCATGAATAGTGTATTAATATCAATAAATCAAAATGGTATAACGCTCTCAGACCCAACCCTTGAAAATCAAAAGTAAATTTATTGAAGTAAATCTACATCAAAATGATTAATTCCTTGATGTACACTTCAAGATAACTCTCCATACAGTCGCTAGCTTCAAGGAAATGAACCTTGACCTCTTGTCCTGCTGCTACATGTCACTAGTGATAGAAACTGGATGTTGACCTGTTCAGATTTGACAGTGCTAACACATCCATGAAGCATTCGTTGGTCATGCCAAAGACCCAGGTTCGATTCCCCACATGTGAAGCCCATTTCTGGTGTCCCCCGCCGTGATATTGCTGGAATACTGCTAAAAGCGGCGTAAAACCATACTCACTCAATCACTCACTCACACCCTATGAATCAAAGACTCCACACTGTCACTTCATTCACTATAATAAGGGTTTTATGCGACACGTAAATGTGCGTCCAGTACACACAGATGTAGAAAATGGACACAAACGTATTCACTGCGTCCTGAGGGACACACAATATTATTCACTATACCGAGAACACATCTATGACTTTGCTAAGTGTTTGGTTGCTTCTTTCAGAGCAGTTACGTGCATCATTTCATCCACCAGTCCACATGATCAATGATTCATTCCAGGTTCTGAAACAAATAATTGGGGGGTCTCCTGGACCCCCATGTTCCTGAGTGGAGGTAAAAACCTGCTATCACAAACTATCCTGACCAAAACATACATCAAAACTAATCTATACACATAGTAAAGGCAAGTTCTTTTTTATTAGCAGTTATATTCCACCTATATTATGGGGTCTATATTAATGTTGACGGGACTAGACAAACTGCCCGACAAACAAGTGATTCTAACCCACGCACACTGACACACAATCAGCCAATCGGAACCAGTATAACCATTCACAATAATCACTCCTACCAACAGTATCATGTTCAGCAACTATGTCTGTAACAAACAGACCCGTGAAGATCCGGGGTAGAATAGGTCTTCAGCAGCCCATGTGCTTGCCATAAATAGCGACTATCTAGTCGTAAGAGGCGACTAACAGGATCTGGTGGTCAGTTTCGCTGACTTGGTTGACACATGACATCGGTTCCCAATTGCGCAGATCGATG